>CAUYRH010075662.1:0-25793 GCA_963574655.1 Perodicticus potto | reverse complement strand
GCAGTTCACTTACTGACACGGATGCATTTGGGAGGAGGGAGCCAGTCATTCTCTGTGCACGTAATTTTCATCTGCCCATTGGGAAGACTGTAGCCAGAATTGCACCTGACTGGTACAGATTCACCCTCTGTATACGTTCTTGCATAATATGGATGTTGTCCATTTTCCAAATACTGAAAAATACATTGTCCTAAAGACCACAAAAATGAGTAATAAATAACAGTAAATGAGAAACATAAATTTGGTCAAAACAGCAATTTAAAATTAAAATATTTAAAGAAGACTGCATAAATATCCAGCAATACTGTGTAACTTAAGAAAAACTTGTTTCTTATCTTCAGTTTTTATAATTAAAATATGTACAGATTATCCAGATATTCTTGTGAAGTTTCTATATGTATTTTTCATGTGATTTTCATGAAGAGCTCTTCTTAATGGAAAAGTAATGTTTGGTCTATTCCTAGACAATTTTTCCTTGGCTTTTCTTCTGTCATATAAGACTTAATTGTAGTCGCTTAGAAGGTCTCGTCTCTCCATGTCCTGGAAGTTTTACATATACATAGCTGTAAGGAGATTTACTTACTGTGGCATGGTTTTGCTGGTGACCATCCGTCTTTTGTGCAGTAAATGTACTCCCAATAATTTCGTGAAGGAGTCACAAAATTGGTGTCACAGTGATAGTAGAAATATTTTCCAATAGCTACTGGAAAGTATGATCTATATCTACCCTCATTATATAGTTGTCCATGTTTTATTTGTGGAATGTCACAAGGTTTCACTTGCAATAAAAAATAAAAAAAAGAGTGTAAGTAACATTTTATCTAATGAACAATCACATTAAAGGATGGAATTTTTGACCAATCACTTATATTCCTCTGATTAGCATAGGTACACTCATTCCATTAAGGTTTCCAGGTCAAAAAAAAGTTGAGGAATGCAGACAACTGAGATAGTTGAGAAGGACTTTCTTAATGAAGGTGAAATTTTGTCTTGTGAGTCATATGATGAATACATTTATATGAAGGCTTTCCAGGAAGAAAACTGTACAGACTTACTGTATTCCTCTTGAGCACATTTACTCTGGTCCTGGCTGAATACATGAGCCTACATGCTGATTTTACCACTCAGTTTTTCCTTACCATTTTCATCAGAAATCAGAGCTCTGCCTTTTGTTTTCAGACCAATCTACTATAGGAAGATATATTTTAATTTGTTTGTTTGTGTTTCTTTTTGATTAAATTCACTAGGATATTTTTCCATTTATTGAAGAAGATGTAAGAAACTTAGAGAAATACACAAATTTTCCTTTGATGATACTATGTAACAAGTCACCAGAGCATGTTTTCCCTTCTTTATTTAACCAGAAGAACAGGAATATTTCTTAATATTCAAATAGTAAAAATTATGTTAAACATTTGTTTGTCTATTTCTAATTTTACCTGGAGAACAAAAATGTTTTTAATGTCATAAAATATTCTTAATGAACATAATATTTCTAAGACATAATAGTTTACACTTAACTTGGGGGTTTTTTTTAATACAAGTTGACTAATTTTGACAAATATGTTCAAGTGCTTTATTGTTTCCTGTATTAACAGGTTTATATATAATATTTTTCAAAATTTAACTCTGTATGGGATTATTTAGTGATAATCTAGTACTTTTAATACCAGAATAGTTTTAAGCTTTTGCCACAAGTTCTGATTCTATTTCAGTAAACCACGTATGACATGTTAAAAAGAATTTAAAAAATAATAATTTCAACACACATATAAGCACATCAAATATTCTTTATCATGTTCTTCATATTTATTAAATTCAGTAATTCGGTTTCTGTTTTGTGTAATTAGAGAAATTTCCGAACTAAAGTTTCTACGCACTTATGTGGATTATAACCTTTGAATTTTGTATTTACTAAACATCTTCTTTGACAAAGACTACTGAGTGATACTTCTCAGGTGTAGCTTATCGGCCAGCAGACCATTTATTTTATATTGAACAATTCTACCCCCACTTATTTCAAACTTTTAATGTTGAAATTGAAATGTTTGTTTAGTCTCATTTATTTTAAGTAACATTCTACATTGCTCTCTAACATTTTTAAAAGACTTGGATAATTTTCTATTTACCACAGGACTGTACATATTTCATCATGATCTATCAAGACATGTATCATTTCCTGCATTGAGCAAGTTTGAATTTTTGGATTCGCAGGAACTATGTCTTAAAGAACCCAATTAAATTCCATTAATCTGTAGAGCAGAGATGTAAAATCTAGCGGTGGATTTCAAAATAAGCATTCTTCTTCACCTTATTATGGTGTTTCACAGAGTACACGTATGGATAGAATAAAAAAGTCCATTGAGATTTCTTTTAAAAGGGTACAAAGAAGGAGGCATAATTAAAAGTAGGTATTTTTATTACCACAGTCTTGAATTCCTTCACTATCCTGTCTCGTTGAGCGTATCTGCATCTGTCTTTACCCCTTTTACAAGTGCTTCCCTAGAGCAAACATACTATTCTTCATGGGGTCTGGTCAGCACTGAGCATGGCAGGACTTAATGTATTCTCATTCTACTTTTTCCACTTCTCCCAACATAAGTGGTTCCATTATGGTGGTTCCATTTATAGCAGGCGTCCTCAAACTTTTTAAACTGGGGACCAATTCACTGTCCCTCAGACTGTTGGAGGGCTGGACTATAGTTTTTTTTTTTAAAAAAAGCTATGAACAAATTCCTATGCACACTTCACATATCTTATTTTGAAGTAAAAAACAAATGGGAACAAATACAATTCACACCAACTCATGTGGCCCACAGGCCATAGTTTGAGGACCCCTGCATTATAGTGTTAACTCAAGTTGATCTTAACATTGATTAAAATAGTCACTAATTTCTTAACTGTTGCTAACATGTGTGTATTCTAATTTCCTTGACACAAGTCCAGAATTTTATACTAATCACTGGTGAACTTTATCTTAATTGATTCATCCTAGCAATAGGAGTCTCTGAATGATGAACCTTTCCTAATGCAGATTCAGTATTATCACTGCCAATATCATTCCAATAGTGTACTGCGTTTCCCCTGAACCACTAAACTGTTGAGATAGAAGGAAAAGTAATGTGATTGTAGAGTTGGGAAAAAAAAAAAAAGCATGAAAAAGGGAAAAGGAAATATCCTTGAAAAAAATGCTCTGTTAACTTAAATGGCATTTTGCTACATGTGATAGTTGTAGGAAATTGGACAGGTATTTAGCAAATAGTGGAGCCTAATTTTTCTCCCCTGGGCTATGTGCTTGGATTAGCGTCTCACTTGTAAAGAGTAGAGATGGCAGGAGTAACAGTGTGTGAGGAGATAATAAATGTTGTCTAGAAAGCTTCCTATACTCTCAGATCTGTAGCTCTGGAGAGAATTAGCTGCCATCCCATCATCAATCCATGAAGAAAACCATGTGGTAAGAAACTGAAGCCTCCTGACAACAGCCATGTGACTGAGTCATGTAGGGAGAAGATCCTCCAGTCCAGGAGGCTGGGCTGATGACTGGAGCCTAGGCCCATGTCCTGATTGCAACACAAGGAGACAGTCTGATTCCCAGATACAGGTTTAAGCTCCTCTCAAATGCCTAACCCATAGAAACTGTGCTGTAATAAAAGTTTGCTCTTTTAAGCAAACATATTTTGGGGCAAATTTGTTACTGAAAAAAAGTTAATTTACTATATGTTAAATGGCACTATTTTTACCCAGTATTTGAAGTATTTTTTAATTAGAGAAACATACCCACTTTTTAATTCGGAGTAGGACAAAATTGTTTTCACGTTACTGCACTGTTTTCATACTATTTAAAATCGGTTACTTTGCACAGCGAAGACTGCTTCTAAAAGCTTTACTTTATACACACAAGACAAATCTTTGGCTTTACTATGTCCCTGTTTTTTATGTGTTTAAGAGAAAGCAATCTTAGAATTAAGAAGGGAGTCAGGATATGAATGGAACTTACAGGTGCATCTTGGAGCAGGTGACCAGCCACCTCTCGTGCATGTTGCTGTATTTACATGAGTTGCAGGATGAAAATCGTTTTTACAGTTATAACTGATTTCATCTCCAGTTCTGTATTTAATCCTCAAAGGTGAGAAGACACCATTGGGAATATAAGGAGGATTACATGACACTTCTGGAAAAAAGTGATATTTGGATAATTTAGAAATCAGTATTCACTAACTTAATGCAGTATACAAAAATTTAAAAGATGTATGCTACTTAATAGTCTTTAGCCTAGCATAAAATGGCATTAAAATGAACACAACATATCATTCCTGCTCTCTCTCTCTCATGTTCCCCTTCATTTTGTGTGTTGTTCTTATAAATTTGTGCCTCCTGGGCTCTTAATCGCTCTTTCTATCAAGTCATCTCATACTTTGTGATAATTCATATCTGGCAATGACCTCATCATATTTAACATTGACTCCTCCCACCTTCTCCCTTCTACTTCTTTGGTTTCTGTTATTTTCACAAGAACTTTTTTGGAATGTTCAGGGTCCCCTCCCTCCAGACAATTGATAAGAGTACATATTCCTTTCCCTTTGAAGGAAATGCGGCCATATGATTAAATGGGGGAATATAATAAAAGTGGAAGTAATATCTTTCACTTTAGGGAGGTAGTTTTAACATTCACTTATGATACCTTTCTCATAGCTGTAGCGATTAAAGAAGGACCTGAAAAGATAATGCCTCTCATTTGATTCTGACTACTAATGAACAGAGTCCCCTCTGACCTATATTGGAAGAGAACATGAATAGGAAGTAAACTTTAGTTTATTAAGATATTGAGATATTAGAGTACATTGTTCTTACTGTCATGGTATAACCTAGTACACGGTTTGGAAAATATTTTCTTGGTTTCTTTTTTTTTTTTTAGACAGAATCTCACTCTATTTCCCCAGGCTAGAATGCTGCGGGGTAAGACTTCACAGTAACCCCACACTTTTGGGCTCAAGTGATCCTTTTGCTTCAGCTTCCCGAGTAGCTGGAACTACAGGCATGTGCCACCACCCACCCCTGGCTAGTTTTTCTATTTTTAGTAGAGATGGGATCACACTGTGTTCAGGCTGGTCTGGAACTCCTGAGCTCAAGCAATCCGCCCACCTCATTTTTCTACAGTGCTAGGATTACAGGCATGAGCCACCTGGATAGAAGGTCTGTGTTGCAACTATGTCAATACAGCACAAAGTAGCTATAACAATACGTAGACAGATAGGCATAGCTGTGCTCCAACAGAAGGGGGCAGACAGTATATGACCTGAGACCTCTAGTTTACCATCATTTGACCTGGTCTGTCCTAATTAACTGCTCACCATTAACTCTCCTGTATCTCAACGTGGTTCAATCTGCAATATTCCCTTTCTAATGAAAGACCATGCATTTTTAGCATTGTAGAAAAGTTATGTAACAACATATGTTGATGTCACATTGTATTTTGTACTAAAAGGCTAGGTGGACATTGACATTGCCTGAAATCCATCTGTAAACTGCTGCTTTACTTCCTATTCACTTTCCACAGTAAGAGGCCATGGTCTCCTGACTTTTTCAAGCCACCTAACTCTGATATAAAATAAGTTGTTTATAATTTACATTCTGATGATTGGATGGATAAATTATGAGAGGGGCTCTGGAGATAAACATATGGTGGAGATTAATTCTAGAGCCCTGTGCAGACATTTCCTTTGCTTCAGAACCCTAAATGTCAAGAAGACAAACTGCTGGACTCCACACACTATCAGTCAAACACGAATTAATGTGGGTTATCTTTCCTTGTGTTCATTACTCTTTTTTTTTCTAAAACATTTTCTTAACAGTGCCTAAAAGTAGAGATCACTAAATGTTTTCCAAGGAACTCTTTTTGGGATCAAATAGGCCCCATATTAACTCTAGTTTTGTAAAAGAAAAGCAAGGTTTACATATGTAATTACAAATCCTAGGCTTTAAAGTACAGAGGGCTCTTAAGAGTTCAAGTCTTCTTCCCCCATACAGGATGGCGGTTTCTGTACAATTCATCCTTTCAGGTTAGTAGACTACATAGGATAACTGTTTCTTGTTTCCCTTGTCATAGCAGCCTTCATCAAAAGCTAACTCACTCCTTTTCAGAAATGTTTGCAAGCATCTCAAATGGCTATTAGGACACTTCATCTGTTTTCTTCTTGCTATTCTTCTTATGTCATAATTTCTTAAACTCTGTGACTGTCTATATTCTCTCTTCTAGGCCATGATACTTTGACACCATCCCTTTTAAAGTTAGACTAAGTAGAACACAATATTCTAGATATATTTTTTGGTGGGCAAAAATATAGTTGAGATTAACTTTTTGGCTCCATATAATATCCTTCCATAATGAAACCTGAAAGTTAGGGTTCCCCCCTACTATTGGTTCATTCTAAACTTATTCTTTTTGTTTGTTTGTTTGTAGAGACAGAGTCACACTTTATCGCCCTTGATAGAGTGCTGTGGCATCACACAGCTCACAGCAACCTCCACCTCCTGGGCTTAGGCAATTCTCTTGCCTTCAGCCTCCCGAGTAGCTGGAACTACAGGTGCCCACCACAACACCGGGCTATTTTTTTGTTACAGTTTGGCAGGGGCCAGGTTTGAACCTACCACACTCAGTATATGAGGCCGGGCACCCTACCCACTGAGCCACAGGGACCACATCTAAACTCATTGTTAATGAAAATTTCCATTTCCTTTCACTTAATTTCATTGTTAATTAAGGTTTCCACATCTCTTGCTATTATTGTAGTTTATTTTAAAATAATATTAAAATAGCTATATAATTTAAAATACTTAGGGTATTGGAGGATCAATCTGTTTGAGAATTGCATATTACTAGGAATTAGAAAGCCATAGCCCTTAATCTGCTCTAGACATAATCTTTGACTTTTAACTATTTAAAAAGATATTACAATTTTCTGACCCATTTAATGTCTATCTTCAGAGTAAGAGGATCTCAATTGATCTCAAAGGACCTTACACACATAAAATTCTCTGATATATGATCTTTTGGAAAGTCAATTCCTATGAAAATTAGTACCCTATCTTTAAGAAAATTAACTTGTTTAATGACAAGAATTATATTAATTTTAAAAATCGATAATATATATAACAAAAGAGAAAATAAAAATAGCATTACCTTCACATGAAGGCTCTGAACTCCATCCAAATTTAGTGCATACAGCATCTCCTCTTCCACTGTATTCAAAACCTTGGTTGCATTTATATTGAAATCGTTCATTCTCTCTATAAAGATTCTTATTAGATAGTGCATATCCATTTCTGACTTCTGGTGGTTTGCAGGAAATTTCTGAAAAGAAGGGACTACATTTGAAAATGTTTCTACAAATTAATGGATTAGGACAAAGATACAATCATATAAATGCATGTTTGTTTCCAGAGGTAAATTATTAAACAAACAAAATTTCTGTTTTCGACGTGACTGCTTGACAATGTATCTGTTAGTATTAATACTTATTTTTGAAGGAAGTTAAAATCCTAATTAAAATTATGTTTCTGGGAGGTGCCTGTGGCTCAAGGGAGCCGTATATGCCGGAGGTGGCGGGTTCAAACCCAGCCCCAGCCAAAAAAAAAAAAAAAACTGCAAAAAAGAAAAAAAGTTATGTTTCTAATTTTATTTAGTTTGAGGATAAATTAGTCCTCTTGAAATAACTGGTAGGCAGTAACATTCATCAAATATATATGTGAAATTGAATTATTAATATAGGGTTACTGTGATATGTATTTTCACTGAGTAACCTGAAACAACAATACATTTTCTACTTATTAACAAAGCAGTAATTGGGCGGCGCCTGTGGCTCAAAGGAGTAGGGCTCCGGGCCCACATGCCGGAGGTGGCAGGTTGTAACCCAGCCCCGGTTAAAAACTGCAAAAAAAAAAAAAAAAGCAGTGATTATCAATGGAACACTTTGTCAAAGAAATTCATTTAATTCATTGTCATTCCATCTCTGAAAAGTAAATGATCTTCTGCTTTTGTGCCTTTACCATCCATCCAGGATTTCTGAAGAAAAAAAAAATGGCCATCATCTTTGATATCACTTCTCTCAAATATTTTTTACAGGATTGTGGCAACAGTAACTTGTTTCCCAAATCCTGTTCTCCCACCTTTTAAATCCATTTCCATGTGTTTAATTTAGTGATCTTTAAAGTGATCACCTCATAGCTCCACTTGAAATCCTTCATTGATTTCCAAATCAATCTAAGTAAAAGTCAAGTTCTTCAGCATGGTAGCACCCAGCGCCCAGTACTGGCCTCTCCTCAGTACTTCTCTGACTCATCCTCTCCTGGCATCCTACACTTAGGGCCCTATGAACAATGAACAAGGATCAGTGGGATTTCACGCTCCCAGATGCCTCACTGTCTTTCCACTTTTCTTCTCCATGAACTTCCTCTGACTGGTATGCATGTGTTCTCATTTTCAATTAAAATAAATAAATCTTTATTCTTTCTTTAAGACTTGTCTAAGGTACCAGTCATTCCAGGAAGCTTCACAAACCACAGAAATCTAGTTGTAAGAATGCAAACTCCATCCATGAACCTCTAAAGTATATGGTATTTGCTATGTTGAATAAAAATATTAAGTTTTTAACGTGAAGAACTAGTGTAGGTTTGAAAGAGCTCCTTGTAGTATAATTTAAAGTCGGGTCATGTGATCCTCTGGATTTGTTCCTTTTGCTTAAGATTGCCTTGGCTGTTTGGGCCTCTTTTTTGATTTCAAATGAATTTTAGGGTTTTTTTGTTTGTTTGTTTAGAGCTGTGAAATATCATGTTGATATTTTAATGGGGATTCCAATGAATCTGGAAATTGCTTTGGGCAGTATGGACATTTTAACAACATTGATTCTGCTAATCCATGAGTAAGGGATGCTTTTTCCTTAGTGTCATCCATGACTTCTTTCATCAGTGTTTTGTAGTTCTCCTTATAGAGATGTTTCACCTCTTTAGTTAAGTACTTTCTGAACTATTTTAGTTTCATTATAGCTATTGAAAATAGTATAGAGTCCCTGATTTGACTGTTACTAGCATACACAGTATAAATGCTAATGATTTATGTGATTTTATAAACTGAGACTCTGCTGAATTTGTTTATCAATTCTAGGAGTCTTTTGCTGGAATCTTTAGGGTTTTCTAGATATGAGATCATATCATAGCGAACAGGGATAGTTGAACCTCTTCTTTCCTGATTTGGATACCCTTTATTTCTTTCTCTTGCCTGATAGCTTTGCCTAAGACTTCCAACACTATGTTGAATAGAAATGGTGACAGTGGAAACTTTTTTGTCTTGTTCCAATTCTTAGGGGGGATACTTTCAACTTTGCAGCATGGTACTGGATAAAAGTAGAGACATAAACCAGAAGAACAGAATAGAGAACCCAGAAATAAAACCACATAGTTATGACAACTGATTTTCAACAAAGCAGACAATAATATACACTGGGGAAGGGAAGCCCTATTCAATAAATAGTGCTGGGAAAATTGGATGGCCACACACAGAAGAATGGAGTAGTACCTCAATATAAGATATAAAAGACTTTAAATACAAGGCATGAACTCACAAAAATTCTAGAAGAAAACAAAGTAAAAACTCCAGACATTAGCTTCGGCAAAGAATGTATGACGAAGATCCCCAAAACAAATGCAATAAATATAAAAATAAATAATTGGAGCTTCATTAAATTAAAAAGCTTCTGAAAAGCAAAGGAAATAATCAACAGTGAACAGACAACCTACAGAATTAGAGAAAATACTTGCCAACTATACGTCAGACAAAGGGCATATATCCAGAATCTACAAAGAATACAAACAAATCAGCAAGAAAAACAAACGACCTTATCAAAAATACAGCAGCAGTTATGAACAAAAGTTTTTTAAGAGAAGAGAGACAAATCTCAAAAAAAAATGAATAAATGCTCAACAACAACAAAAATGCTCACTAAGTGTCAGGTCAATGCAAATTAAAACTATAATGAGATACCACATTAGCCCTATTAGAATGGCCATTACTGAAAGGTCAAAGAACAATAGCTGTTAATAGTATTATTTGCATTCTCTTTTTATTTTAATCATTCTAACAAACATTATTTTAAAATGCAATTTTTTTAAAAAATAAAATAAAATAAAATGCAATTTTTATAAGAAAAACTAATAATTTTCAAACAAACAGTAAATGTATCTTACCTACACATTTGGGTTTTTCTGCACTCCAAAAACCATTTTCTGAGCAATGTATTTCTTTAGGTCCATCAACCTTAAAGCCTGAATTACATTCAAAATGTACCACTTGTCCATAATAATATTCTTTGTCTGGATCTGTTGCACTACTGATAACTCTTCCATTCTCTGGGCTTTTCACTGGTAAACACTTAACAACTGAAAAATAAAAATAACTTTTTTCCAATAGAACTTAAAAGGTTTATCATGAAAAAATTGTGTATGTGGATAAAATCTCTAGCAAGACAAGATTGGAAGAAATTATTTACGTGGATTTTAGAAGCATTTGATATACCTGTTGG
Organism: Perodicticus potto; assembly: GCA_963574655.1. Lineage (NCBI taxonomy): Eukaryota > Metazoa > Chordata > Mammalia > Primates > Lorisidae > Perodicticus > Perodicticus potto. The sequence continues at coordinate 15,219 of CAUYRH010075662.1, read as the reverse complement.
CAAAAGATAAACACGTCTAAGAAACAACCAAAAAAAATAATATTTTTATCTCTGATTCTTTTCTGTGGGAGTGGGCAAAGAAATTTATTATTTTGAATACTAGTTTGTACTTTTGTAGTGCAAGTGTTTCTTAAATAATTAAGAAATATGAAGCTTGGGGTAATTAAGTGGAAATTTACCATATATTACACAGAATAATGTAACACAACATTCTTAAAAGTTGTAAAAGCAATCTTTATGTAATTAAAGTCATATTTACTTCAATAGAGAAATAATCCTTAATTTTCTATCCTCGTTGATAGAGTTCAAAATAATTTGAGTACTTCTTTTGGTTTTACTTAATATTTTCAAATTTCTCCAAGATTATAGTATTCAAATTTGATTTTACCATAGAATGACCTCAGATACTTGTTAAAATGAAACTTCTTGGGCCATCTCACTGCCCTATTAACTCAAAGATATTGATTTAGTAGATCTTTTTTAATAACCCAAAATTTCAATTTTTAACAAGCATCCTGGGTGACTTTGCTGCAGATGTTCCCTAGAATATTAATCTCCTTCCTTTCACTTACATAGATGAAAAGTCCTCTGTTTCCTTTCACTGACAGAATTTTTGAGTGATTATGACATTTTCTCCACTACCCCCCAGTTAATACTCACCATAGAACTAGGACTATTTTGACTGATATCCATTATTTCTATGATTTGGATAATAAGCTCAAAACTTGGAAATAGGAGTTCTATTTTTCTCATTCTCATTGTTTGCTTTATAGACCAGCAAAAAATATCAGAGCTCTCTTTTGCTTCATCCCTTTGCAGTGAAGCTGAGATCACAGGATGACCTCCCTTGCTGAGGAATGGGGAGGGGATCTCATTCATGTTCTCTACCAGAGCTGTTACCACAGATCCCTGCAGTAAGGTGGTATTGGGTGAGTGTTTCTTCATTGATAAAACTGAAATTCTGATCTTCATTAAGCTAAAGATACTATAAGCATTTCTAGTCATGAGAAGCCAAAAGGAAAGAAAAATGAGTTTTACATTTTTTAATGTCTAATATTTTCATTATTGTGTCAAAACAGGCTATAGTCATATTTGGTTATTGAACTACCAAACAACGTTGTAACAAAAAGACTAGATTCCTACCTGTGCTATATGAAAAACCAAGAGATAAATTGAATAAGAAATATTTAATTAGGGACTTCCAAGGGCATTTTAATGTGAGACATTTTAAAAGTCTTAGATATTTTAGGTATTTCAGAGTCCTTGTAAATCAAGTTTACATCTACCTTCACATACAGGAACATCATTGGACCATCCATCTGCTTCACATTCACGGAAATCAATCTCACCTATCATTTGATACCTGAAAACCCCAAAATAACAGAGCAGTGAGATTATGTGTATTTATATGCAGTTTAAGCTCAATACTATTCTGAAAGTCCATAAACTCCCTTACTCCATTTCAAAGAAAAGTAACATATGTATTTTCTTTCTTTTTAAACCGATAAGAACAGATACTACACTTGACCTTAGCCAAAGGGCTGAGAAATGATTATTTTCTTTCTTTCTGTTCCTCTCTTCTTCATTATTTTTCCTCCCTCCCTTCTGTCCTTCCTTTTCTTTCTTTCTTAAATTTATTGAATCTCTCTCTCTCCCTCCTCCATTTACTTCTCCCCCACTTTCTTTTCTTTCTTTCAGAGCCTGCAGGCCCTCTGGTGCATGGACTGAAAATAATCAAAATACTTGGTTCATGGCAAATTATTGTTTTATTCACAGTACTCTTTTTTTCTTTTTTTGCAGGTTTTGGCCAGGGCTGGGTTTGAACCCACCACCTCTGGTATATGGAGCCGGCGCCCTACTCCTTTGAGCCACAGGCACCACCCAGTACTCTTATTTTTCATTGAATTAATTAGCTGCATTCAGTAATAAGTTCCATGAACCATCACAAAAACAAAAGTTAAAAATATCAGAGTAACCAATTAGCCATACATTCCCCTCTTCTCTGGTCTCATGCCATATTCCTGCTCTCTACAATTCTGATATTTTGTGGACATTTTAGTTTCTCTGCATAATCAAAGATAGTTCCGACCAAAGATTTTGGCATATGGTTTATTTTGTCTCCATCTCCCCATCTCTATGCTATACTTTCCAGAGTGTGATCAATGATTCAGGTCTCCTTATCCAGCCCATCCAAAGTTGAGCTTGTCTCATTAAAGTATCCCATCAAGACTGTCTTTTGAATATAATATGCTATACTCAACATAAGTTTCTTGGGGCATATACAAAAATGTGAAATCATTGCCAGAGGATGTAGATCAATACATTTTGATTCTCTTTTCTAGGTCAAGCATGTGACCCAAAGAGGGAAGACTATTCTGCAAGAGAAGAGATATTTCAGAGGTGAAGAGGATAGCAAATGAAAATCCAGGCCCAGAAAAATCTTAATTTATTTGGTTATGTGTAATAAAATCAGCAGTAATGACTGAAATTTGGACTAAAAATACGTCTGAAAAAACTCTGCAGGTGATGACAATGAAGAGACTAAATTCATAAGGATTAATACTTATTCTGCATCTACAGTATCTCAAGAGGTCTTCTAAGGACTTCAAGTGTGTGTCTTATTTATCCCACCAATCCCATCATGCACATACGCTTTTATTGTGTAAGGGTGGAAATGGGAGTAAAGAGATATTTTTTTAAATACACATAATATTGAATGGTACAGTTTTGAAATTCAGGCTTACTCCAAAGCCTGAGCTTCAAACTGTTATGTTGTCTTGCTTCAAATCAAGAAATAAGTAAAGGCAGAATAATACAATATCATCTGTAATATTTGATTCTGTTTATATTTATATAGCATAAAATTATAGTGATCTGATCTTGGTTCTCCTGTGTATAACATTTTCTTCAAAATAATTTTTTTTTTATTTTTGCTTTTAATTTCAGTTGGCTTGCACTCTTCTTAGTTTCCTTGGTTTTTTTTTGTTTGTTTGTTTGTTTGTTTGTTTTTCTTCAAAATAATTTTTGACCTGGCAGGGCATAATAGGGAAGAAAGAGCACGGAGAAGGTAGAGTGAGAAGATTTGCTGTGAAAATCCAGTGGGTGGTCAGAAGGCAGAGTCAATAATTCTGAAAGGGTAGGTTTTCTTTTTTGTTTCTCTTTTTTGGTCCAGGTGATACTAATAATTTACAGATTATGGGTACTTAAGTTATATTAGTCAAAAAGCAAAATTTATAAGCAAGAAATTATTTTGCTTCCCTTGCATTTTAGATAGTTTTGTCATAGTTACCATGTAATTTTGTTACAATTCCCATTGTTCCTAACACTTTGAACTCCTGTAATACTCTGCACATACTATTATTTAGTGAAGACGTGTGGAGTGCATACATGTTTATGTGCATACTGTTTTCTCACCATTCTATAACTACACTGTATCAAAAGAGTTATAATTTTTAAAAAATTTTTCAATATTTAAAATATAATGTGGTATACAAATGTAATTCTTCCCAACAGAGTTTAGTTTTTTGAGTTACTTGTGTATTACTTATAAAAATGCTCATAGAAAAATAGAGTATCCTTAAACATATTAATTAGTACAGTTCTAATTTACCATCTTAATTATAAACCTCTTTGTATGTTGACTACATACCCTTCATCACATGTATAAACAACCTTTGCACCATATTCAAACTCATTTCCTACTGTGAGCTGAAAAGAACCAAAGGGCGTATCGCCAGGATGTCCACAGGGCCTTTCTAAAATGAAAAACAAAAAGACATAATATCAGTATATATTATGGAAACACATTTTATGTAGCATTTGGGGGACAAGGACATTTGGTATCGTATTGGAAGACAACATTGAGTATAAGAAAACTGAAAATGGGAAAGCTATTAGTTTATAACTGAACTTATGTGCATGCTTGTGGTTTTAATCTGGGGGGTTACCACTGCATTTTAGAAATCACTGTGTATTGGCCGGGCACAGTGGTTCATACTTATAATCCCAGCACAATGTGAGGTCAAGGAGGGAAGATTACTTGAGCTCAGGAGTTCAAGACCAGCCCCAACAAAAGCAAGATCCTATCTCTACTAAAAATAGAAAATTTATCCGGGCCTCCTGGTGGACAACTGTAGTCCCAGCTACTTAGAGGCTGAGGCAAGAGGATCACTGGAACTCAGGAGTTTAAGTTGCAGTGAGCTGGGCTGAGGCAATGAGTGAGAATCTGTCTAAAAAAAAATTGATGATGTTGTATTATTTTACATTTAAATGACAATAGTGATATAATTCAGCCAGTGTTGCTACAATGTTAAATGTTAGGTATTTTACGCCTGAAAGTTTTCATACATTTCACAAACATGCCGAGTACTTACTCTGACACACCCTCGCTGGATTAACAGCCACCCATTCTCCATTCTTGCATACTACTATTATATTTCCCAGAGTTCTATACCCAGGCCGGCATTTATAGATAGCCTGAGTGCCATCTGGATATGTTTGATCAGTCCAGGAACCTATCAGAATTTCTACACTTCTTCTTGGAGGAGGTCCTTTACAATCTAATAATAAAACAAATAATAAAAACAAAATAAGTGCTTAAAATATATTTTCGAATATATAGAATCTATACAGTATAGTTTGCTTTTAGAAATGCATGTACAGATACAGCTATCCAAATGTATGTCTTTTTATACACAACATAAAAATATGTGAAATATACATTTTACCCTATGAAAGATGGATCCACATAATTTTATAAGCATGTCCACTTGGCAAAAATAACCTCAGTAACTTTCCAGAGCAATAGGTATATGTACTTTATTATTCTTAATTGCTGCTGAGTATTCTACTATTTTTTCATTAATTTGGGAACTATTGATTACAATTATACTAATTTGAAGAAAAAAAGTAAAACCAAGTACCCATTTTCAAAGTGTTTCAACTCTAGTTGGGAAGCCAGTTTTTAAATAGGTAATCAAAGAAATGCATTACAGAATATGCATTACAGCTAGAACTACATTCTACAGTAGTTAGAAGAATAAAGCATGGTAAGATGCTACGAAATGACATGGGTATACTCCAAGTAAAGTAGACTATGATGGAAAAGAACAATGCTTCTACTGCAAATTGAGAAAATAACAAATATGTATGTGTGTGTGCGTGCGTGTCTGTGAGTGAGTGTTTAAAAGCAAATTGTAGAGCAAAGAGGTTTAAATGAACAAAATCTAAGTGGGAGGGACTCGTTTCAAGTCAATATATGGTCTTCAGCTACTTCTTACTTGGTTATTTTTTGCCAACTCTGGATATTGATCAATGATTAGACCTCCACTCAGCCTGGATGGAAGAATGGCAATGAGGTAAGGCAAAATAAGACAAACTTGGGGAGATTGTGCCTTCTTGAAACATTCTGAAACTCTGCAGAATCAGGGTGCTTTGCTAGACCATAAGTATCATGTTCAGGGAAGAATGAAATTATTATCCATAGTCCTATAGAAAAAAAAAACCTAACAAGAAAAGGGGCCTGCCCCTCATCATAGTTGGTATTCTCATCAAAACATAGGTCGTGCTTGAAAGTCATTCACAGCAGGATTTAAGAGCAGATATTAAAACAAGAGGAAAGCAGATATATCAGTCATAGTCTTTTGGGATGGAGAAAGAAAACACCAACCAAGTTCTTGTTAAAATAATCCAAGAAGGTCTTTTCTTTGAGACTTTTGAAACCAAAGCAGACTGACTCAAACTAAACCTGTGACCCAGGGCCATCTGAGGTCAACTCCCGAGTGATCATAAAAGAGCAAACACTCTTGTTGGTGGTAGTAAGCAATATAAACTTTAGCCATTACATTTATTTTCCAAAAAATACATCATTTTGAATAAAAATTAAGGAAAGATAAAGAAGCAGAAAAATATAACCAAGAAGAGAAAATAAGTAGCTATTAGAAGCAGACACTTTCAATCCATATGTTAGAATCAGTACTAAGGTCCTTATAATAGCTATTCTAAGTATTTTGAAGAAAATATAGGAAAAAAGACAGAAAAAAACAGAAAAAAGATAAAAATGTTAAAAATAAAATGGACTCTATTAAAAAAAATCACATGCTGTTCTAAAATTGCACAATAAATATCTGAAATAGCAATTCCTCAGATGATTTTAAGAGTCATGAACACAGCAGAATACAAACTTATTAAACTTAAAAAACTTCAAATGTAGAAATACCCAAACTGAAGTATAGAAAGATAAAAATGTCTAAGCAACAACAAAAAACAAAATAGAGCATTTGGCTCCACGCCTGTGGCTCAAGCAGCTAAGGCGCCAGCCACATACACCTGAGCTGGCAGGTTTGAATCCAGCCTGGGCCCGCCAAATAGCAATGACGGCTGCAACCAAAAAATAGCCAGGCATTGTAGTGGTTGCCTGTAGTCCTAGCTACTTGGGAGGTGGAGGCAGGAGAATCACTTGAGCCCAGGAGCTGTGATACCATAGCACTCTACCCAGGGCAACAGCTTGAGGCTCTGTCTAAAAAAAAAAAAAAAACAAAAACCAAAAAAACCCAGAGCATTAAAAAGGTGAGGTGAGGCATCAAGCACTGTACATAAGCCTAATTAGAATTTTGAAAGTGGGGGCAAGTACAGTCAGAAGCAATATTTGAAAATTGGATAGCTCACATGTTTCAAAATTTGACAAACAAAATCAACTCACAGGTTCAAAATCTCAGCAAATCCCAAAATGGTATAGACAAAGTAAAACTCTACTGAGATTTTTGCTGAATACCAAAGATAAAGGAAAAAACTTCAAAGAACACAGTAAAAAAAGTATTTCTTCCAGGAGAACAGTAAAAATAACAGCTAACTCTGTAAGAGTAAATATGCAGCCTGAAAATCATGTTTTGACATTACCAAAGTGTGGAAAATTAAATGTCAACAGAGAACTCTATACCAGTGAAAGTCTACTTCAAAAATAAAAGAGAATAAAACCACATTCCTAAACAAATGAAAGCAGAGAGTATTCAATAATAGCAGTTCTGACTCTGACTGTAGAAAAATATCAAAGAAAATTCTCTGGGTTCTTAGAAACTGATTGTAAATACAAGCAAAGAAACACTAGAAGAAATAAGCAAAACTGAAGAAAATAAATGTGTAGATAAATAAAAAGATTTTGGAAATTAATAAATATTATGCTATGCACATTTTTCTACAATAAAAAGGTAATTGTCTGTTTAAATCCACAATAACCATGTTTTGTAGTATTTAAAATAAATCCAGAAGTAAAATATGAAAAAGTAGTAGCAAAAATGCCCTACAAAGACAAGAGAAATAAAACTGTTGTCTTGATTTTCCATCATTTAGGATGTGGTGAGAGTATTACTTTAGGATAAACGTTAATAATCTAAGTATGTTTGTTGTAATAGTGTAGTCACTAAAATAATAATATTGAGATATATAAAATAATTATTAGAAATGATATGGTGAAATAGTCAAGATTATTTCATTAACATAAATTGAGGATAAGAAGAACAAAAGAACAAAGAAAAGAATAAAAGAGATAGCAAGATGTTAGACTTAAACTTAAGTATATATCTAATTACATTAAATGTAAATGGATTCACCACTTTAACTAACATGCAAAGATCGTCTCAATAAAAACAAAAAAGAAAATTCAAGTTTATCATAAACACTTTTAACAAAATTGGACATATGAAAAAAATATTTTAGGAAGATAATAACCAAAAGAAGGATGATGTTAACATATTAATTTCAGGCAAATAATAATTTAAGACAGAAAATATTACCAGATAAAAAGTGAGTCATATCATGCTAATAAAAGGGCTACTCTAACAGAAATATGTAATAATTATAAACACGTATGAACAAAGCTTGCTGGAGCTGGCTCAGACTGATTCAGAGGAGCCAATCGCACACATCTCTTCCCACTACAATGCTCACTGAGAGAGCGGGCGCGAAAGAGTGAGAGAGACTTTCCCTTATTTTTCTTCTGCCTCTGTGTGTTCTGATTATACTGACAATTTTTTTGTTGTTGTTAATTCTTCACCATCTTGTCAGCTTTCTAAATGCTTCTATGAAGGTTTTTATGATTAAAAATGCATTTTTAAAAGGTTTCCTAGGTGAGAAAGTTTTTTAAAATAATGTAGCCTAAAGTTTTCAAGTTTTTCTGGAAAGAGTCAAATAGAAGCTCGGCACTTATAGCTCAGGGACTAGGGCACCAGCCACATACACCAGGGCTGGCAGGTTCAAACCCAGCCCAGGCCTGCCAAAAGAACAATGGCAACTATAACAAAAAAATAGCCAGGCATTGTTGTGGGGGCCTGTAGTTCCAGCTACTTGGGAGGATGGGGCAAGAGAATTGCTTAAGCCCAACAGTTTGAGGTTGCTGTGAGCTGTGATGCTACAGCACTCTACCGAGGGTGACATAGTAAGACTCAAAAAAAAAAAAAAGAAAGAAAAGAAAAGAAAGAAAGAGTCGGATAGTAAATATTTTCAACTTTGTGTGATGTAGGTCTCAGCATTCAACTCTTCTATTGTAACATGAAGCAGCTATAGAAAATATATAAATGCATGCACATAGCTGCATTCTAATAAAAGTTTATGAAACAAGAAGGGCTTGAATTTTGCCCACAAGTCAGTTTTCTTGTCCTTGCTCTAATATAACTTCACTGGTGAAAAAATCTTTACTCCTGTCCACTGTTGCAATTATATTACAAATTATTTATGCACATTATTAAATGCTCCCCAAAGCATGATTTTTGAAAGCCAGATATTTCTTCAGATAGATAAACCAAAATTTGAAAATTTTCATATTTTAAACATTCTGCTTATATCTGTTATTGAAAATGTGGGAATAAACATCCTGCACATAAATATCTCATAAAACCTGCATTCCTCTCTGAATCTACCTTCTCTCTGCACCCAAGCTTTTTCTGCACAGAGGGCATTTACCATTTGGGAAAGATATGAGCTTACTTTTTGATAGCCTTGTTAAGTTAACGCAATAAAGTTCAAAGTTGGAACATTAAATAGATTCCCTCTCAGAATAAGGGGGATTAGAAGTAAACCACTCATCACCAGCTGTGAATTGCTTAGATGACCAGGGAACTTGAAAGCTTGAATTTGATTTAAGATTGTCTCAGATTGAAAGAGCTCCTAGGACCTCAAAAAGATAAGTTTCAATTTCATGTTGAGAAAGATAATTTGGTCCTAAGCATCAAATTATTCCTACAAATGTCAAAGACATTGTCAAAGAAAAATAAAACACCCAAAGGCTAAACTTTATATGGAGCAAAATAGATGTTAGATATTAGAATAAGTGTGGAATATACTATAATAATAATCTTGTTTTAAAAATGTAATAGAAATTATTGACTAATGATATCTGGAAATAGGAAACTGACAGCATAGAAGCAAATTTTTAAAAGAACAAAATACAGTTTTTGACATAAAAAATAACCTTTTAATCATTAATGGACAATTTAGTAGGAAATTAACACAGTTTTAAAAAGAATTCATGAACTGGGGGATAGAATAAAAAACATATAACACAGAGTGCAACATGGAAACAAAAATGTTTGGAAAATAGACTAAATGAGTTAACAGTCAATGTGGTTAGAAGAGGCAGAGCAGGCTCAGCACCTGTGGCTCAACCGGCTAAGGCACCAGCCACATACACCTGAGCAGGCGGATTCGAATTCAGCCCATGCCCACCAAACAACAATGGTGGCTGCAATCTAAAAATGGCCGGGCATTGTGGCAGGCGCCTGTAGTCCCAGTTACTTGGGAGGCAGAGGCAGGAGACTCGCTTGAGCCCAGGAATTGGAGGTTGCTGTGAGCTGTGATGCCACAGCACTCTATCCAGGATGACAGCTTGAGGCTCTGTCTCAAAAAAAAAGAAGAGGCAGAGCAATGTTAGAAGAGAATTTTTCAAAACGATCTAATACTGTTCACTGTTTAATTTAGACATAACTATTCTGGTACTGGAATGACTACCTTAGGAAATTCCTAACATATTATGTAAAAAAAATGGCAAATTATTTTTTTCTTACACTGGAGAAAAGAATCCCTACTTAAGAAAAGAATCCCCAGGTGTAAAAACTGGACAGCTACATGCAAAAGATTGAATCAGGATCCCACCCACTCCACTCACAAAAATCAATTCCCAGTGAACAACTGACTTAAACCCAAGACACGAAACTATAAGAATTCCAGAAGAAAATGCTGGGAAATCTCCTATACATCTGAGCTCAGGCAAAGAATCTATGAAGACCCCAAAACAAATCACAGCAGCAACAAAAATAAACAAATGGGACTTGATCAAACCAAAAAGTTCTACCAGCCAGGAATGCTGCCTAAATAACCATGGGACCACCCTTTTGGTTTTTTCCAAATTAATATGAGGGTACAAATTTTTAGGTTACATTGTTCTTTCTAAGGTTAAGTACAGATTGTAAAAGACCCCCTCTCCTAGGCGGAGTGCTGAACACCCTTGCAATGTACACAGTAGGTAAGATCCTGCCAACTGCCTTCCCTCCTCCCCCAAAATGCAAATTCTAAAATACTAATTATTATATGTATTTGCTAATTATTTTAATTGCTAATCTTCTTCCTTATTTAGTTTTAAAATAATGGTTTCATATTCTATTATATAATTTCTTTTTAAAATGCAGGTAGAAGAACATAATCAATTGAGCCAAATCCATCGTGGAACATTTCCATGCAAAATATTTTGCAACACTTCATAAAACAGAAAGTTCCCTAGGAAACTATATTTTATGAAATAAAAAATATTTGCCTAAGTTGTCATATACACTGATTTTCCCTTAAATTTTTTGCAGATTTTTATTACACTTATGGTAGTGAATTTGTATGATTGCACTTTATACCAGTTTGATTTTTGTAATTTAAGGAACTTCCACTAGATGGTGCTAATATCCTATCGTAAAACAATGCAATTCCCCTCCCATTTCCCGCTACAATCCCTGGAAGCTCGTGATTTTGTTTCTTTTTTTTAAATTTCATGTCCATATTTTTACAGGAAAAATTCCTGTTTAATTACAGGCTGATAGGTGTATTTTTCACTTTGAAAATTAAGATCCTCTTCATAGAGTTCAGGTTCCTGGATAAATAAATAAGTTCAATATCCAATGTAAATTGGATAATTTTGTTATTGTTAATACTAATAACTAATTGTTATTCACTAACATTGTGAACACCGTACTATTTTCCACAGCTATATTAATGTTTTGATAAACTTGTTTCCTTTTATTAAACTATGAAGAGTAATAAAACTTTTCTTATCAATTTATTTCTTTTTAATTATTTTTATTAAATGGTTCTGCCAAAAGAGTCAACTAATCCATTCACAAAAAAAACTTCAGCCATTTCATTACCCAGAGGCAAGTGCTTTTTCTTCTCACTGCCACTGTATTTCCAGATAACAAGTTTGTACTTCTGATTTCTTGTTTTTTCAAATGTAGCTAATTGCTTTTAATAACCATATGTAAACGACAAGGATACATTACTTTCACACAATTGTCCTACCACCTTCTCATAATATTTATGCATATATATTTACTACATATGAATAATTCTCATATTGATTCCAATTTTTGCTTCAAATAATACTTCCATCAATGTTAAATGGTATTTCTTGATTCTACTCATAAGAAAAGATATCACCCCTACTCTATTTCCGCACCTTTCAGCTATGATCTCTAAAATCTTGTTTCTCATCACCTGTCACCTTGATCATGAAACACCTGGCTAACTATTCTCCATTCCTTAGCTCCCTGTTCTTCCGATCTATTCTCCAAAAAGCAACCAGTGATTTTTGCAAATTTGGTCACATCATACCTGTGATTCAAATTCGTCTATGACTTTTCCTTTTACTTGTAGGACATACCTAACTCCTACCTTGCCTGGGAACCCCTTATCTGCCTCATGCTATTCCCTCAGATTTGATCTTGTCACTTGTCCCATTTACTTATCCTGCTAAGGCCACTTTGATTTTGTAGTCTATATTTTGTTCAGCATTTCAAACTTTTTAAATCTTAGATGTTTTACACACATTGTTTTCCCCTCCTGGAACAATTTTACTGTGGACTTCTGGTGACTGACTTTGTCTCATCTTTCAGGTCCCTGCCTGAATGGATGAGGACTCAAGACTGTGAAGACATCCACTTATTTTGAGTCCACAACTACATCTGATATTTGCACCAATGACTGCCCCATCTCTGTTTTCTCTTACCTCCTACTTTACTTCCTTCACAATATTGTTCAAAATGCTACAACTAATTTTCTGTTTGCAGTATTTAATATATCCCTCCCTCCATCAAAATGCCAGCTCCCCAAAAATGTGGAACATCTCTAGGTTTCATAGTTAGTGAAATACGTTCAGATATTTTCTCTTCAGATACATTTTCCTGTCTACTTCTGTTCTAATCCTGAACAGCTTATCAGCTTATGTATGTCATAACAAAAATATTTAAAGCAGTGACTTGCTGTATTGGGTTGTAACGATAATTAGGCATACCTGTGACATAACTTTTATTTACCTGGATTGAAACAAATGTCCAAGTTCAGTTAAATCACATTCTTGAGGATTTCTAATTAGACAACAAAGAGTTATTTAAGCTTAAGTAGTCAAACTGTCAGCATGTACATATAACAACCACATTTGCTTGACTTAAATTGGAAGTGTTTGAAGAAAATAGGGCAAGGGCTTATTTTGTAAGTAACAAAAATATTTTCAAAAGCATGGAAAGATTTTTGAGGTCTGATTTACCTTATAACTTTTTTAAAAATTAGTCATATTGAAGATAGGAACTAAGATGGTACTATAATGTCAGTCCCCTTGCTGCCTCTCCTGACAATAGCAGAGAGAAATGCATGCAGGCACGGTCATTCAGACTGTCTTGTTCAAAAACAGAGTTTGAGAACACTATTGCCACTACTATTCAACATAGTGCTGGAAGTCCTAGCCAATGCAATCAGGCAAGAGAATGATATCAAGGGTATCCAAATGTAGAAAGAAGAGGTCAAACTTTTGCTCTTTGTTGATGATATGATCTTATATTTGGAAAATCCCGGGGACTCAACTATGAGACTCCTAGAAGTAATGAAGCATTAGAGTAACATCTCGGGATATAATACTAATGTTCACAAATCAGTAGCCTTCATATACATGAACAACAGTCAAGCCAAGAATGAATAACTTCCAAGAAAAGGAACAACAGCTTCCAAGAAGAGGAAATACCTTGGAATATACTTGAAAAAGAATATGAAGAATATCTACAGAGAGAACTATGAAACCCCAAGTAAAGAAATAGCAGGACATATTAACAAATGGAAGTACATATCATGCTCTTGATGGGGAAGAATCAATATTGTTAAAATATCTGTACTACCCAAAGCAATCTACAGATTTAAGGCAGACCCCACTGAAACACAAACATCATACTTTGAAGGACTTGAAAAAATAGTTCTTTGTTTCATATAGAACTAGAATAAAACATGAATGGCCAACACAATTCTATGAAATGTAAACAAATCTGGAGGCATCACGTTATAAGACCTCAGGTTATACTATTAATACGAGTTTATTGTGATAGAACAGTGTGGTACTCGAATAAGTAGAGACGTGGATTTTTGGAACAGAACCGAGACCTAAAGGTGAAACCAGTCTCATATCATGATCTGATCTTTGATAAACCAAACAAAACAAGCAAAAAGACATCCTTCAGGCTGAGAAAAGATATTTGCATGGTATGAATATGACAAAGAGTTGGTAACTAGAATCATCAGAGAACTCAAATAAATCAACAACAACAAAAAGAGAGAGAGAGAAACAATCCCATTTATCACTGGGTTAAGAGACATGAACAGAATCTATCTCGGAAGATAGATGAATAGCTAACAAACATTTGAGAAAATCCTCATCGTTCCTAATCATCAATGAAATGTAGATCAAAATCAAGCTGAGATATCTCCTAATCCCAGGAAGATTAGCCTATATCACAGAGTCTCAAAGCTGCAGATGCTGGCGTGGATGTAGGGAGAAGGGAACATGTTTACACTGTTAGTAAGCCTTTTTGGAAAGAAATATGGAATCCTCAAAGAAAGTAAAGTAGACCATTTGATACCACAATCCTATTACTAGATATCTCTACCCAGAAGAAAGAAAAATCATTTTACCATAAGGACATTTGCACTAAAATGTTTACAGGAACTTAATTCACAATTACAAAGATGTGGAAACAATCTAAGCACCCACCAACCCATGAATGAATTAATAAACTGTGCCATATGTATACCATAAACAAGGATGGAGACTTTGTATCTTTTGTACTTACCTGAAAGGATTTGGAGAACATTCTCCTGAGTATAGTATCTCAAGAATGGAAACTCAGGCATCCCATGTACACAATACTAAGTTGAACTAGTTGATTAACAACTACAGGCTCACATGAGAGAAATATACAATTAAATTGAAGAAGGGGGGTTGGTAAGTTCCCACCTAACGGGTACAATATAGGGGTATATGGCACACTTCCAGGGTGAAGGAGTCTACTACAACTTGGACTAAACCTCACAAATGTAAACAATGTAACCTAATTATAAGTATCCTCATATTAACTGGAAAATAAAAAAGGTAAAAAAAAGTCATCGCATTTTTGTGGTTCTAGGTTAATGAGTAAACTAAATTTCTCACAGGTAAGTATTTATGTGAGTTCAAACATTGGCTATTTCATTATGTGTTTAGAGTCATTTAATTGCCAATTGACATTTACAAAACACTGCCTGGGTGAATGTTTTATTCACTTGGATTTATTTTCCGATTTAAAATTACTTTCAGACCTTGAATAAGGAGTAGGAATGGATTTGACTATTGGACAAGAATAGGAATGTTGGCTCGGCGCCTGTGGCTCAATGGGCTAGGGTGCCAGCCACGTACACCTGAGCTGGTGGGTTCGAATCCAGCCAGCGTCTGCCAAACAACAATGATGGCTGCAACCAAAAAATGGCCGGGCGTTGTGGCAGGCGCCTGTAGTCCCAGCTACTTGGGAGGCAGAGGCAGGAGACTTGCTTGAGCCCAGGAACTGGAGCTTGCTGTGAGCTGTGATGCCACAGCACTCTATCAAGGGTGACAGCTTGAGGCTCTGTCTCAAAAAAAATAAAAATAAAAAAAATTACTTTGATCCTTTCATTTCC
>CAUYRH010075659.1:0-39313 GCA_963574655.1 Perodicticus potto | reverse complement strand
GTAACTGGGACCACAGGTGCCTGCCACAACGCCCGGCCATTTTTTGGTTGCAGCCGTCATTGTTGTTTGGCGGGCCCGGGCTGGATTCGAACCCGCCAGCTCAGGTGTACGTGGCTGGTGCCTTAGCCCGTTGAGCCACAGGCACCGAGTGCAGAGCTAAAATTCTTGACAGTGATCCCTCCTTTATTTCAAGATAATGTAGCTCTGACTCTATGTTGGTAGGGAGTTTGAGAACGTATTTATACTCTTGGGGAGAAAGAATAAGAAGGAAATGGCTGACAAGGACTGGTCACCATTTTCTCATCATCATTTTTTCATCTATTCCTCCTATGGACTACATTAATAACTTCACAGGCTGAGTCCCATTTTTGTTTTTAATTGAAAAGTTCATTTGGGGTAGCTGAAACTTCATATGTAAATGCAAGAAATAATACAGAGAAATCCCATGTCCTCTGTCTATTTATCACAATGCGTAACATCTTATGAACTTACAATACAGTATTGTAACTAGGATATTGACATTTATAGAATCTGTTGATCTTACTCAGATTCTCCTAGTTTTATTTCATTTGTGTACATATTAGTTCTGTACAGTATGGAACATGTAAATTCATGTGTTTACCACCACAGTTAAGATACTGTCCAGTTTCATCATCAGAAGAATCCTTCCTGTTGCCCTTTTGTAATCACACTACCTACTTCCTTCCCATCACACTCTCCCAGTCCCTAATCTCTGACAACCAGTAATCTGTTTTCCATTTCTAAAATTTTTTCATTTAAAAAAATTCTATATTGACTTGATGCCTGTAGCACAGTGGTTACGGCGTCAGACACATACACCAAGGCTGGCGGGTTTGAATCCAGCTTGGGCCAACTAAACAACAGTGACAACTGCAATAAAAAATAGCTGGGCGTCGTGGTGGGCACCTGTATAGTCTCAGCTACTTGGGAGGCTGAGGCAAGAGAATCGCTTATACCCAAGAGTTTGAGGTTGCTGTGAGCTGTGACGCAATGGCACTCTGCCGAGGGTGACATAGTGAAACTCTGTCTCAGAAAAAAAAAAAGTTCTAGAAATGAAATTACATAGTATGTAACCTTTTGGGATTAGCTTTTTTCACTCAGACTAATTCCTGGAACATAAAAATCAATGAGTCCCATTCTAATTTAGCTGAAGAATGTTTTATGGAATTTTTGGACTCTGAATTCACTTTGTAAATTATCATTTTCTCTTCTTAAATTAATGTACACTTTGAGTATTGGATAAAAGCAAGGATTTAAAAGTCTGATTTGGGAATCATTTCTACTTATTGACAAATTATTTTAGGGCGGCACCTGTGGCTCAATGAGTAGGGCGCCAGCCCCAGCCAAACTGCAACAAAAAAATAGCTGGGCATTGTGGCAGGCATCTGTGGTCCCAGCTACTCAGGAGGCTGAGGCAAAAGACTCCTAAGCCCAAGAGCTGGAGGTTGCTGTGAGCTGTGATGCTATGGCACTCTACTGAGGGCAACAAAGTGAGACTTTGTCTCTTAAAAAAAAAATTATTTTAAAGTTGCTAAATCTAAATTTTCTTATATGTAATATGAAGATAATACCTTATTCATACAATACTATTTTAAAGTGTATCTGAGATAACATAAAAATATTAGCATCGGGCGGCGCCTGTGGCTCGAGTAGAGCGCCAGCCCCATTTACTGAAGGTGGTGGGTTCAAACCTGGCCTTGGCTGAACCGTAAAACAGAAAAATAGCCGGGTGTTGTGGCAGGCGTCTGTAGTCCCAGCTACTCGGGAGGCTAAGGCGAGAGAATCGCCTAAGCCCAGGAGATGGAGATTGCTGTGAGCTGTGTGATGCCACGGCACTCTACCAAGGGTGATAAAGTGAGACACTGTCTCTACACACACAAAAAAAAAAACAAGAAAAAAAGATATTAGCATCATGCCTGTCACATAAATGTTCAATAAATGACAGCCTTAAGCAGTGTGTTTTTCAACCTTTTTTTGTTTATTTGTTGGTTTCATAGCACACTTGGACCTATAGTTAAACTTCTGCGGCACACTTAAATTATGTTGATAATTAATATTTCCAAGAAACATACTTTGCTTGGAACTTCTTTCAAAGCTAATTTAATTAATGATACTTAAAAATTTTCATAGCACACCAGTTGAAAGTGACTGGCCTAAAGAAATGGTATGCAGCTACTCGGGAGACTGAGTCAAGAGAATCGCCTAAGCCCCAGGAGTTGCAGGTTGCTGTGAGCTGTGATGCCACAGCACTGTACCGAGGGTGTTAAAGTGAGAGTCTGTCTCTAAAAAAAAGAAATGGTATGAAAGACATGGGTACTATGGCAATATTATTACAGTTTGTAGCTTCTGGGTTGGTTTGGGAAGAGATTGCTTTAATATTCCATTATCTACTTGGTTTCCACTATATTTAAGTGGAGGAAAGAATTTAATATTTTTCTTTTTGAACACTAAACAAAAAAGTTTAGTTCTTCAGAATAGGTATATCTGATCTTTCTATAATATTTATTTCATTGGCCACAGTTAAAAGTGACTGCTTTAATGTTATATATCTTAATCAGCAAATACTTAGCTAACTCGAATGAATAAATTATCTTTTTATCTAATAGTATAGATTTGTTAAGGTTGAAACATCAGTAATTTACATATTTAAAATTACATATATATGCACACACATTCTAGGTTGCTGGAGTTCTGGACGATTGCTTGTGTGATATTGACAGCATCGATAACTTCAATACCTTCAAAATCTTCCCCAAAATAAAAAAATTGCAAGAGCGAGACTATTTCCGTTATTACAAGGTAAGGTTATAATTTTTTATTTTGTTGATACCAAAGATTTCTATATAGCTGTCTGCAGATGTGACTTTCATGACTCTTTTGAAAATCCATTTCAGCTTCTCTTAGCACAATATGTATACATGTATCTTTTATTATTTGAATGTATTAAGTATTGTAATGAAAATCTGTCAGTCTTTTTAAACACTGAGAATCTGAACTCCCTTCCTACTTTAGGAGAATTCCTCCATGGGTTTTGAGACAGAGACTTTCCCTGTAATAGAAGCCCAAATTGCCCAGCACTTATTTTGTAATGTAGGTTCTGCCATCTAATACACCCCAGGCTTGGAGTTGTGTTGACGGCAGTGTGCTGGCATTTGGCAGTACGAAGTACCACAGCAGCAGACATTTGTCGAGCAGCTTTTGGGGAGGGCTGGCAAACCAGGCTGAGGCAAAAGTAGAATACCACCTATAGTAGCAGAATTGGTTCTTAAATCTAAATCTAGTAATCGTCTACTCTAGGCCTTTACAAGATGATCACTGATTGTTTAAAGGTGGCACCAGTCTTTAAATACGACAATAAGGCAATATTCAAAATAACAATATTTCAAATTTTAGGACATCTTAAAAGCTGTTTTGCTTATATTCTTGCTCTCGGGATTCAACTGGCTTATAATTTCATTGATTTTAACTTTTCTAAAAATGAGCATAATTTTCTTTTATTCTGATTCTGTATAGGCTATCTTAGCTCTTTAAATAATTTTGCAGAGAAAAAAATCCAGTATTTTAGCAGTGTTAAGTTGTGCAGAAAGATAACAATTTAGAGAATTAAAGATTTGGGAACCTATCTGCTTTGCCATCAGAACCAAGAATATTCAAAAAAGGTGAATGTTTCTTCTCTACACAATATCCTTTAGGAATGCATATTTCATGAATTTCTTTCAAAGGGTAATCTTATACCTAAACTACTGAGTGTCTATTAGGCATTTTACATAGAAATAAGACGAATGCTTATTTAAATTCCTATCACTAAATCTGTAAATCTGTATGTATTTGTAGCTTCTTTCTTCTGCTTTCTTTCTACTATTGGTTTGAACCATATGAAATTGTTACTTTTATATTTCAAAAATGGTTGAATATGCCATTTTCATATGCAATGAAGAAAGCATTTCTTCTATCGAAGACTATCCCTTCACAGCAGGTCCAGATTACATCTACATTCAGTATTTCATGGCCCCTTCTCTTTCATTTCTTCCTTTTGGGATTATGTCTTTTATTTCTGTATCCCTACAAGGCCTAGTAAAGAGAGCAATTGCTTGAACGAGATATTTGCCTGAGGGCGGCACCCGTAGCTCAGGGGATGGGGTGCCGGCCACACACACTGAGGTTGGTTCAAACCCAACCCAGGCCTGCTTAAACAACAGTGACAACTAGAACAAAAAAAAAATAGCTGAGCGTTGTGGCAGGCGCCTGTAGTCCCAACTACCTGGGAGGCTAAGACAAGAGAATCACTTGAGCCCAAGAGTTTGAGATTGCTGTGACCTGTGACACCATGGGACCCTACCCAGGGCGACAGCTTGAGACTCTGTCTCAAAAAAAAAAAAAAGAAGGAAAGAAAAAAGAAAAATAGAGATATTTGCATGAATATCTCATTTAACCTTCACACCAAAAATTTGTCATCAGGATTGTCCACATTTGTCAGATGAAGAGATAATGGTTTAGGCATCCTAGGTAGGGCACTTTTATTTTTTTTTAAGAGTTGGGGTTTTGTTCTGTGCCCAGGCTGGAGTACAGTGGTAGAGTCATAGCTCACTGCAGCCTCAAGTAATCTTCCCTCCTTAGACTCCTGAGTAACTTAGACTTGAGGGATGCACCACCATGTCCAGTTAGATGGGGAACTTTTGTTGGCTAACAAATCGAAATTTTATTAAGAAAAGATATGAATGGCTCTGCACCTGTGGCTCAGCGGGCTAAGGCGCCAACCACGTACACCTGAGCTGGCGGGTTCGAATCCAGCCCAGGCCTGCCAAACAACAATGACGGCTGCAACCAAAACATGGCCGGGTGTTGTGGCGGCGCCTGTAGTCCCAGCTACTAGGGAGGCGGAGGCAGGAGAATCACTTGAGCCCAGGAATTGGAGGTTGCTGTGAGCTGTGATGCCACAGCACTCTATCCAGGGTGACAGCTTGAGGCTCTGTCTCAAAAAAAAGAAAAAGAAAAGATACGAAATGGCTCACAAAATTTAAAGATAAGCTGAGGACACATACTTCAAAAAAGATGAAACTATAGAGCTTGACTAATGGCCATTCTTTATGAGGTACCACCATAATTTTTGATCAAATTAATCATTTCCCCATATTTTTGCAACAATTTATACAAGAGTCAGATTTCTGGGGTAGAACCAGTAGCCTGCTTTTATGCAGCTGGACAGTGGCTGGTGTCACTGGTATTTATAACTTCTCTTTTGTACCATCTGTTCTATTCCTTTATTCACCAAATATTGAATAGATTACATTGTGCCAGGTGCTCATCTAGGTACCGTGGATACAGAAGTAATAAGAAAAAGAAAGCTTTTATTTTGATTAGGGAAACATTAAACGAGTAAACAATAAAGGTAAGTTCTGTGGGGAAAAAAATCAAAGTGGGAGATAGAGTGTAATGGGAGTTGCGGGGGTGGGAAAAGTAAGTAGCTCTGTTTTAAAGAAGATAGGAGAGGAAGGTGTTTATGCTAATGTGTTGAGGGAAACTTACCTAATGTGAAACTGTCGCCATTACAAGATTTGGGAAAAGAATGTTCCAGGGAAAGGAAGTAGAACAGCAAGTATGAAGGTCTTGACGCCGGGAAGCAGCTCAGTGTGTTTGAGGAGTAGGCAAAACATGGGTGTAGTCATGATAGAGTAAATGAGAGGGAGAGTTAGGGACCATATTTTTAAAAAGAGGGCCTTTTTGACCATATAAGGATGTTAGATCTTACTGTGAGCACAATAAGAAACTATCAAAGAGTTTTTGTGCAAAATAGTCTGTCAGGTATAAGACAGTAAATAGAGAAACCATTTAGAAGACTCTTGCAGCAGTCCAGATAAAGATGATGGATTTGGACTAGAGCTCTGTTGGTGCTCTGGCTGTGGCACCCCATCACCATGTGAATAAAAGCAGCTAAGAACACGGATTGAAGGTACAAATGCCTGCAAGAGGGGGGCTTCCCATATTCCAGGGAGAGCCCCCAGGCAACATCTGCGGTGGCCTTTTAGTGAAGCATTACACACAGGTATGCCCTCTCCAAGAGCCAAGAGCCACGTGTTTAATGATCACTTCGTGCCCCCCCCACTCCCGCCCTGCTGCACCAAGAATGTCCAGTGCATAACACCTGCTTGTTAATGAGCGGCGGATCTTTTTTTTTTTTTTTTTTTTTTATGTAGAGACCCAGTCTCACGTTATTGCCCTCGGTAGGGTGCTGTGGCATCACACAGCTCACAGCAACCTCCAGTTCCTGGGCTTAGGTGATTCTCTTGCCTCAGCCTCCCGAGTAGTGGGGACTACAGGCGCCCGCCACAACGCCCGCCTATTTTTTTGTTGCAGTTTGGCCGGGGCCGGGCTTGAACCCACCAGCCTCGGGATAGGGGCCAGCGCCCTACTCACTGAGCCACAGGCGCTGCCCCTTGAGCGATCCTAATTCATAACTCCTGTAGCTGCTCGAGGGCTTGTCTTTGGACAGCCAGACATCTTCATGCTGGCTAGGAGATTGTCCTGCTCTCAGCATCTCCCTCAAGAGCCAGTGATCACTTCCACAAGCTTGGTGCATGGTCACCTACAGAGTGGAATTGAAAGAGGTGGAAAATGATGAAATTGTGGTTGTGTAAAGAGGTAACACCAATAAGCTTTTCTGATGGATTGGGTGTAAAGTGTTAGGGAAGTGAAATCAAGCACAATGTCTAAATTTGGGCATATAAAAAATACATCATGATCAAGTATCAATAGATTTTACTCTAAGAATACAAGGGTGATTCTTTTAGATCTTCAACAAAATTCAACATATGCTCCTGATTTTTTAAAAAAATTCAATAAGAATGATGTATACTTTCCTAACATGATCATTTCAGTCTTAGCATCACCGTAGCCAGCATCTTACATATGGGGAAATACAAGAGGAATTCTCACTTAGGGCAGGAACCAAGACAAGGATACACATTATTTCCATTACTGTTGAATATGTTAAACAGTATAGTCAAAGGAAAAAAACAAGTAGAGGCATAAAAATATTAAAAGAATAAGTAAAATTATTTCCCTTCATAAATAAAAAAGTACAACTAAAAAACTCAAAAGAAGGGCGGCACCTGTGGCTCATCGAGTAGGGTGCCGGCCCCATATGCCGAAGGTGGCGGGTTCAAACCTGGCCTCGCCAAACTGCAAAACAAAAAATAGCCGGGTGTTGTGGTGAGCTCCTGTAGTCTCAGCTACTCAGGAGGCTGAGGCAAGAGAATCGCCTAAGCCTAGGAGTTGGAGGTTGCTGTGAGCTGTGTGACACCATGGCACTCTACCGAGGGCAATAAAGTGAGATTCTGTCTCTACAAAAAAAAAACCCAGAAAAATAGTTGGGTGTGGTGGTGGGCACCTGTAGTCCCAGCTACTCGGGAGGCTGAGGCAAGAGAATCACCTAAGCCCAGGAGTTGGAGGTTGTTGTGAGCTGTGTGACGCCACAGCACTCCACCAAGGGCGATAAAGTGAGACTCTATCAGAAAAAAAACCAAAAAAACTCGAATCAATAATAAAATGAACATTAACAATAAAAAATGCATTAAGATAAACTATAAAGTTAATATACAAAAAATCGGTATCTTTATAAATGCAAATCATAAGCAGCTAGAAGATATAATGGGAAAGAAAACCCCATTTACATTAGCAATGAAAAAGATTAGATAGGAATAAATATATCAAAAAATACATAAAACCTAAGGAGGAAAGTTTCAAAATACCCTGAAAGACACACAAGTATACTTAAGCAAATGGAAACCTATCATTTGTAGCATAAAGATGTTAATTCTCCCCAAGTTAATATATTATCTGATGTAATGATCTTAATAAAAATACCAATGTGTTTTTGTCTTTTTCTTAGAGCTAGATAAACTGTGGAGGTTGGGTTCCCTGGGAAGCAGACATTGAGATCGCGATTAGTGTACGAGAGCTTAATTAGGGACTGCTCTTGGGACCAACAATTTAGGGAAGGGAAAAAAAGAAAGGAGGAAATCAGAACTGATCAAAGGGAGAAGTCAAGTTGTGATGCTGCCTAAGTGGAAACCTCAGGTGACCCTGTGGGGAATTCTAAGATGAGAGTTAGCTGTTCCCCTTTGGGGTGTGAGTTCTAGGCCTTTATATCCCTACATCGCTTAGTCACTGCTGAAACCTACCATAGGAAGCAGGAAGTGTAATCTTCGATCAGACGGTTCTCTTCAGCTAGGCTGTCTGCCTGCATTCATTTGCAAAGCTGGGGTAATTACAAGCCTTTCATTCCCGAAGGGTGATCTGCACAGCACGTTGCAGTGTACCACAGTCTACTGCTTACACCATGTATTGGTTATCTACTGCATGACTAATTAGTTTAAGATTTAGCAGCTTAAAACAGCAGCTGAGAAGGTGCCACTTGAGGAAGCCTAAAGCCAGTGAGAAAGCAAGCAAGCTGTGTGGGTATCTGGGGAGAGAGCATTCTCGTGAGAAAGAACAGCAAGAGCAGAGGCCCTGAGACTGTAGCACGCTCATGTATTTGCAGAACAACAAGGAGGTCAGTCAACGAGGAGAGGAGAGCAGGGGACCACATCGTGTCTGGACCATGTCTGGAACCATATCAGCCATCATGAGACGAGTTGGAAGATGTTGAGCATTTTTAAAAGGATCACTCTGGTTGTTATATTGAAAATAAATCGAATGGTTTTAAGGGCTAGTTGAGGAAACTATTAAAATGCAATGGAGATACCCAACAAATGCAACCAGTGTAACATGGTTTCTTGTACCCTCAGTGAATCCCCAACAATAAAAAAAAAAAAAAAAATGCAATGGAGATGATCTAAGAAAGAGAAGACAGTGGCTTGAACCACAGTGGTAACAGTGGAAGTTGTGAACTGTTAAATTCTGAATATTTCCTTCTTTAAAAAAATGTGTTTTTAATTGCTAAATAATAATCGTGCCTAACATGCAATCAGTGTAACCTGGTTTCTTGTACCCTCAATGAATCCTCAACAATAAATAAATAAATAAATAAATAATTATAATAATTGAGTAGCCAGGCATTGTGGCCGGCACCTATAATCCCAGCTATTGGGGAGGCCGAGTCAAGAGAATCACATGAGCCCAAGAGTTTGAGGTTGCTTTGAGTTATGATGCCCTGGGACTCTACCAAGCGCAACAAAGTGAGACTTTGTCTCCAAATAATAATAATAATTGTGTATATTGGGCAGTGCCTGTGGCTCAAGGAGTAGGGCGCTGGCCCGATATACCAGAGGTGGCAGGTTCATACCCGGCCCTGGCCAAAAACTGAAAATAATAACAATAATAATAATAATTGTGTATATTGAGGAGGTATAATGGGATGTTTTGATCTGTGTTTACATTTTAGAAAGATTCACTTAAGTGAGTAAATCTATCTACCATCTCACCAATTTTATCTTTTTTTTTTTGTGGTAACATTAAAAATCTTTTAGCAGGCTTGGTGCCCATAGCTCAGCAGTGGTCAGGGCATCAGCCATGTGCATCGGGTTCTGGCAAGTTCGAATTGGCCAGGGCCTGCTAAACAACGACAACTACAACAAAAAAATAGCTGGGCATTGTGGCGGGCGCCTGTAGTCCCAGCTACTTGGGAGGCTGAGGCAAGCGAATCGCCTAAGTCCAGGGGTTGGAGGTTGCTGTGAGCTGTGACGCCACAGCACTCTACCAAGGGCAACATAGTGAGACTCTGTCTCAAAAAATATATATGTGTTTTAGCAGTTCTGAAATATACTTGGGCTTATTCGTGGGCACTTTTATTCCCTTGGTTGGTGTTTGTTTTATACCAGTGCTGTGCTGTTACGATTACCGTAACTTTGGGATATATTTTGAAATCAGGGAGTGTGCTGCCTCCATTTTTGTTCTTTTTGCTCCAGGTTGTTTTATCTATGCGGGGTCTTTTCTGGTTCCATAGGAATTTTAGGATTAAAAAACTTTTTTGTATAAAATGACATTGTAATTTTGATAGGAATTATATTGAATTTATAGATTGCTTTGTACAGTATGACATTTTAATATTCTTCCAATCACTGAACATGGGATATCTTTACATTTACTTGTGTGTGCTTTAATTTCTGTCAGCAATGTTAAGTCTACAGATCTTTCACCTCCTTGGTTAAGTTTATTCCTAAGTATTTTATTTTTCTGGATGTTATTATAAATGTGATTGTTTTCTTTTCTTTTCTTTTTTTTTTGAGACAGAGTCTCTCTCTGAATGCTCTGGTGTCACAGCTCACAGCAACCTCAAACTCTTGGGCTTGAGCGATTCTCTTGCCTCACCCTCCCAAGTAGCGGGGACTACAGGCACCTGCCACAACACCTGGCCTTTTTTTTTTTTGTAGTTGTTGTTGTTTGGCAAGCTGGGCGGGGTTCAAACCTGCTGGCCCCTGTGTATGTGGCCTGTACTCTAGCCACTGAGTAATGGTTTTCTTTAAATTTTTTTTTTTTTTTTTTGAGACAGAATCTCCGTTTGTCACCCTTGGTAGAGAGCTGTGGTGTCATAGCTCACAGCAACCTCCAACTCTTGGGCTCAAGCGAGTCTCTTGCCTCAGCCTCCCATGTAGCTGGGATAATAGCCACAATGCCTGGCTATTTTTAGAGATGAGGTCTCACTCTTGCTCAGGCTGGGAGCTCAGGCAGTCCACCCACCTCAGCCTCCCAGAGTGCTGGGATTACAGGCGTGAGCCACTGCGCCAGCCAGTTCTAATTGTTTAGTCTAATTGTTTTTAATGGTGTCTGTAGAAAATCCTAAAGATGTCACCAATGAACAGAGACAATTTCACTTCTTCCTTTCCTATATGGATGCTTTTTCTTTCTTTTTCTTGCCTAATTACTCTGTGACTTTAGTACTGTGTTGAATATAAGTGGCCAGAGCATTATTTTCATCTTTCTGATCATAGAGGAAAAGCTTTTAACTTTTCACCTCTAAGTATGATGTTAACTGTGAGTTTATCATATATGACCTTTATTGTGTTGAGATAGATTCCTTTTATACCTATTTTTGGGGAGTTTTTTAAAATGGTGAACAGATGTTGAATTTTATCAAATGCTTTTTCTGTGTCTACTGAGATGATTGTGGCTTCTGTCCTTCATTTTATTAACATGGTATATCATATTTATGGGTTTTATTTATTTATTTTTTGTTATCAAAACCAGCTCTATTATGGCAGAAGCTGGACCTGAAGCCAAAGTGGTTGTCCCATGACTTTGCACTGGATTGATCTCACCCATTTCAGCTCTTTGTGACAGCTGGAGGCTCCTATGCACTGCTCTCTGCCTGAGGCTGGGGCCTGCCCTGCAGGGAGGTCAGCCTTGCAGTCAGTACACTCCAAGTGAGAGAGTCCATGAGTGGGAGCAGTGCATCGTGTTTGTTGATTTAGGTATGTTGAACCATCATTGCATCCCTGTGATAAATCCCACTTGATCACAGTGAACAATCTTTTTAATACACTGTTAACTTTGGTTTGAGAGTATTTTGTTTGTTGAGGATTTTTTTGCATCTGCTTATCAGGGATGGGCCTATAGTTTTATTTTTTTTGTAGTGTCCTTCTCTGGCTTTGGTATTGGGGTAATGCAGGCCTTATAAAATGAGTTTGGAAATACTTCTTTTCTTTAATTGTTTGGAAGAGTTTGCGAGGGATTGGTATTAGTTAAATGTTTGGTAGAATTTAGCAGTGAAGTGATCAGGGACTGGGCTTTTCTTTGATGGGAGACTTTTCTTTCTTTCTTTTTTTTTTTTCCGGAGTTTTTGACTAGGGCTGGGTTTGAACCCGCCCCCTCCGGCACGTGGGGCCAGCACCCCGACTCCTTTGAGCCACAGGTGCCACCTGATGGGAGACTTTTTATTACCGATTCATCTGCTTACTTTTTGGTCTGTTCAGACTTTCAATTTCTTCCAGATTCTAGCTTGCTAGGTTGCATGCTTCTAGGAATTCATTTGTTTCTCTAAGTTATCCAATATGTTGGTGTATACTGCTTCTTGGTATAGGCTCTTATGATCCTTTGTGTTGCTTTGATATCAGTTATAATGTCTCCTTTTTTATTTCTGATTTTGTTTGAATCTTCTTTTTTTGTTAGTATAGCTAAAGGTTTGTTGATTTCTTTCTTTAAAGATTTTTTAGTTTCATCAATCTTTTCTGTTGTTTTTCTGGTCTCTATAATAAAATAGAGACCTACTTTAATTTCTGGTATTTAATTTCTGGAAATTTGTTATTTCCTTCTTTCTGCCTTTTTTTAGTTTATTGAGATGTACAATTAGATTCTTTTGATTTCTTTCTTTTTTAATGTAGGTGTTTATTGCTATAAACTTTTCTCTCAGTACTGCTTTTGCTGCCTCCCATAAGTTTTGGTAGGTTGTGTTTCCATTTTCATTAGTCTGGAGATACTTTTAAATTTCCCTTTTAACCTTGACCCCTTTGATTGTTGAGCATGGTGTTTAATTTCCATATATTAAATGGTAATCCACGCTTGGGTTCCTTTTAGTATTTCTTGTAAGGCAAGTCTAGTGATAAATTTCTTCAGCTTTTGTTTGTCTAAGAAAGTTTTTATTTCCCCTTCATTTTGAGGGACATGATAGCTGGAATATAGTATTCTTGTTTGGCAGTTATTTTCTTTCAGATTTTGAATATATCATCCCATTCCTTTCTGGCTTGCAAGGTTGAAAAATGTACTTGTAGCCTGATGAAAGCCCCTTGTGTACAACAAGTCAACTTTTCTCTTGCAGCTTTCAATATTCTCTTTGTTTTTAACTTTTGAAAATTTGAGTATAATGACTCTTAGTGTGAGTCTGTTTGGAGTCATCCTATTTGGTTTTCATTAAGCTTCCTGGATTTGAATTTCCATTTCTTTCCCCAAACTTGGGAAGTTTTCTTCCATTATTTCCTTGAATATGTTTCTTTGTTCTCCTTCTGGTACTCCAGTAATGTGTGCATTATATTATTCCATTTAACAGTATCCTGTAAGTTCCTTAGGCCGTCTTTATTCTCATTCTTTTTGTTTTTTTCTTCTTTCAGTTTAGGATGATTTCCAGTGACCTATCTTCAAGTTTGCTAATCCTTTCTTCTTCTTGATTTAGTCTACTGTTAACTCCTGTACTGATTTTGTATCTCTTCCCTGAAGTTCTTGATTTATCATTGCCCTTCTTTATGACTATCCATTCGAATACCCTTCCAGGGAGATCACAATCTCCATTGCATTAGGGTTAGCTTCTCTTATCCTTTTTTTGAACATGTTTTGTTCTTTCATCATTTTCCTTAACTTTCTCTTTCTATACACGAGATAGAAGAACCACCTGCTCAAGTCTTCTCAGACCGTCTTGTGTAGATGTTTCTCTCCAGTCAGCTTTGTCAGGATTCTAGGTGCTTTTAAACTCTTTGCGCTTATCTAACCTGCTATCTTTGTTCTCAGGGGCCTGTAAGAAATGAGTGTTAAGGGCGGTGTACAGTGGCTCATGCCTGTAATCCCAGCACTCTAGGAGGCCAAGGTGGATGGATTGCTTGAGCTCAGGGGTTCAAGACCAGCCAGAGCAAAAGTGAGACCCTGTCTCTAAAAATAGTTGGGCATTGTGGAAGGCACCTGTAGACCCAGCTACTCAGGAGACTGAGGCAAAAAGATCACTTGAGACCAAGAGTTTGAGGTTACTGTGAGCTATGATGCCACGGCACTCAACTGGGGGCAACAAAGTGAGACTCTGTCTCAATTATAAAAAAAAAAAAAAAAGGAAAGAAATTTGTGTCAAGTCATGCTTAGCCTTGAAAGGGGTGGTGCAGATGCCAGTCTGTTGGGATGCAACTAGAGAGGCTGGGATGTTGGAAGTGTGTTCTGTTTCTTTCCTTGCAGAGAAGCTGAGAACCATAGTTTATCTCCTACCTGTTCTCCTTTACACCAGGGAGAGCTCAGAGGCAGGCACCCATACTCTTAATCTGACTTCTGACGTAACCCTGGGGGCGATAGCTGCTGTGCATTTGTAAATTTAAAAGTCCCCTTTTTGTTCCTTGTGGTCTAGGAGACTTAGGACTCACTCCATAAACTCCCAGAGCTAGTTGATTTAGGAGCCAATCCCTTGGGTGAAGGCCGTACACGTTGGAACACTTCATGTGCTCAAAAACAATTCCCAGGAAGAGCCTGCAGATGTCTTTATTTCTGGAGCTAGCAGGGAAGAAAGCAGAGCCCATTCTCCTATTCAGGCAAGAAAAAGTCTCATTTTGTAGGAGAGACTTCTGGTCTGGAGTTATCACTGAAGCAAGCTGGGGAGGAAGCACAGGGAGTGCCCATTTTCCCTTTTAGGCATGGAGAGGTTCCCCCACTTCCTTCCAGTAAGAGATTGCAGGAGTTTATCTCTAGAGCAAGCCAAAGAAGAAGGTACAGGGAGGGTAGTCCCTTCTGTTCTTGCTGGCAGAGGCCATAGCCTCTTTCCAAGGAGAGACTTCAGGGCTGGGATTATTACTGGAGCAAGCTGGGGAAGAAGGGACAGGGAGTGTTCATTTTCTTGTTCAAGTAAGAAGTCTCTGACAGTCCTTGCAGGGAGAGTCCTTTGGTCTAGAGTTATCATTGAAGCCAGGGAAAAAGGCAAAGGGAGTGCCCTCTATCCTTTTCAGGCATAGAGAGATCTCCCTGCCATCTTCTAATGAGAGATTGCAGAAATTTATTTTGGGAGCAAGCTAGGGAAGAAAGTGTGGGGAGTGCCACCCTGCTTGTTCTTGTGGCAAAGGCCTCGAATGTCTTTCCGTGCAGAGAGCACATGACTGGGATTGTTGACGGAGCCAACCTAGAAGAGGCATGTGGAGTGCTCGTCCTCTTACTTAGGTTACAGTAGGCTTATTCTTTATTTGCTTTCTAGGCTCCCAGATAATGGCTTGTTAGAGACCGGGTTGCTGCAACAAGCCTGATCCCAGAGGCTACAGCCACTGGGAGTGCTTGCAAGGCTCAAAATCTCCCTTTGTTTCTATACTTAAGAGAAATTCTCTGATGCTCCATCCCTGCCCTTCCTCAAGCCTAGTGATTTAAAAGCCAAGCCCTCCAGCGGTGACTATAAACGTTTTCTTAGTGGTTGGGTAGGTAGGAGTTTTCAGTTGGATTATTTATCCAATGTTATCTTTCTCTTGGGGAGAACTGATCCCTGTGTAGGTGTTTACTTAGTATGGCTGTGGGAAGAGGGGTAGCTGTGAGCCTTCTATTCTGCCATGTTGCTGACATCACCCTGAGTGTTTTCTGAAGGTGGAACTGACCAGATTTTCTTTTCAGATGTGTTACATGCAGGGTGAGAAAAAGAGGAGTCAATGATAATGCCAAGATTTTAGCATTGGGAATTAGAATAGAGGAGTTAGACATCTCAGCTGTCTGCTGAGATGGTGAGAATTACTGGAAGGAGGAGCATAGCTTTGGAAATACTAAGTTTGAGGTGCCTTTGCTCCATGGAGACACCCAGGAGGCAGCTGGATGTACAGGCCACGTGCTCAAAGGTGGTAATCCAGGCTGAGAACTTGGACCCCAAATGTGCCATGCCATTTTAAGCTTTTTTTGTCTTTGGATATACTGCTCCCTCTGTCTAAAAATCTCTTTTTCTAAAACACTTCTAGTCATACACATTTTATGTATTAGCAGAGACAGAGTTGATCACCCTGTGTTGCCAGTCTACCCATATTTGCCTCTTGCTCTATGATGTAGGTGTTGTTTATTTCGCTTAACACATACTGATTGTGGTGTCTAGTATGTATCCTAGGCACTTTTGTTTAGGCACTGGGGATAAAATAATAAGGCAGAATTCCAGTTCTTACAATGGAGGGTGCAGACAATAAATAAGTAATATCCATGTATTGGTAAGTACCATAAAAGAATATAAAACAGGATGTTAGGGTAGAGGTTGTGTACTGAGCATTGCTTTCGAGAGCCTGGTCAGAAAGTTCTCTTTGCTGAGGTAATATTTGAGAGAGACCTGAATGAGGTGCGGGAGTGAGGCGTCAGAAGATCTGGAGAAATAATATACAAGCAAAGAAGAGCCAGCGTGAAGGCCTTGACACAGGAAGCCAAGGGTGTTCCCAGCAAGAAAACCAGCGTGCCTGGAGGAGCAGGAGGTGGGCAAGAGGCCAGGTTATGTGTGAAGAGCCTCATGCAGTCTGCGTGGAGTTTGGGTTTACTTCGGTGTTAATGGGAACCCAGAGGAAGGTCTTGAACAGTGATTGCTATGATCCGATTTGTTTTAAAGAGGTAACTGCGGTTTCTGTGTGGAATAGATAGTAGAGACTGTTGCAATAGTTCACTAAAGAAAGAAGTGGTGACAGTGAAGGGTGGGGAGAAATGGACAGTGAATTATTTAAAGAGGAATAAGAGAAAGGAGGAAACAGAATAAAACCCAGATTTTTGACTTGGGCAATCCTTCTGCAAGTCCTGTGCAATTACTGCCTTACCATGATGTTTAGAATGTGAAAATCCCAAGTGTTTGTACTTGGTTAAAATGTCCTGCATGCTCTATCCCTTACTTACCTAGGCCCTCGTTCCCTGACACCTTCCCCTTTCCATACTAAACATCATCCAGACTGGTGTTTTTCAATTCCCAGAACTGCCTAAGCTCCTAATTGGCTTCTCCAAACGCACATTTCCTCCAGCTTTCATCCATTCTAAAATATTACCTCTTCAGAGGCCTCCATCCACCAGCTTCATTATTACAAAACTGGATTTTTCTTCTGAGCATTTACCACAGCTTGTAATGAAACTCATCTAATTTCTGTTTCCTCCAGTAGATTGTAAACTCTAGGCGGCAGGGAGGGGCTCTTTCTCTGCCTCTTTTTCCCTCGCACAGCGCCTGACACCTAGTGGATGCTCAGTGTGAACTGTGAACCCTGATTGAAAAGGTAACGTTAGGGGGTTGGAAACCATTAAAGTAGTTCTAAAATGCTTTCCAGTGTTCTTCAGATGAGCAGTGAGCTCCAACTTTCTTTTTTGAAGTGTGAAAGGACAAATAATAGCCATTTAATTATAAAAAAAACTTTTTCTTTTTTGAGACAGTCTTACTATGTTGCCCCCGGTAGAGTGCCAGGGCCTCAGGGCATCACAGCTCACAGCAACCTCAAGGGCTTAAGGAATTCTCTTACCTCAGCCTCCTGAGTAGCTGTGACTACAGGTACCCACCACAATGACCAGCTATTTTTTGTTGTTATTGTTGTTGTTATAGTTGACATTGTAGTTTTTAGCAGGCCTAGGCTGAGTTCAAACCCGCCAGCCCCGGTGTATGTGGCTGGCACCCTAACCACTGAGCTACGGGCAGTATTACATTTGGGTATCTGAAAAGCTGCAGTCATTTTAAATTCTGCACAACATGCCACAAGGATTGGAAAGTTTTTTTCCTTATTCATCACCATGTCATTGGTGCCCCGCATGGTGACACAAAAGCATTATGTAACTACAATGCGTATTTACTAACATTAATTTATTCTTTCTCTCAAGGTTAATCTGAAGCGACCATGCCCTTTCTGGGCAGAAGATGGCCACTGTTCAATAAAAGACTGTCATGTTGAACCCTGTCCAGAGGTATAATAAATAAGTAAAAATAAAAGGGGAAAAAAAAGCTTACTATCTCTTAGACTTTTAGATAAGCATAAGCTCTTTTATTTTAGGTAAATGTCAATGGATTTGGACTTGCAAACAAATTCATATGTTCTCGGCCCTCCCAGATTATTGAAGACTATACTTCCCAGCAAAATAGGTTTGAAGACACTTACGTCCAGTATTATTGGATGTGGAAGGATAGTCTGATTCTAAAATGAAAGAACAATCAGAGGCCTGGATCTCAGTTGACTTTTATTTCATGTTTTGTTGAGTCTACATCTTGTTTCATAGGCCAAAAAAAAAAAAAAAAATGCTACTGGACCTGAACTTCAAATTCAAGAATGGGAATTAGAGTAAGTGGAAAAATGTCAGGCTTGGAATCATTTCACTTGGCCTCACTACATATACATTTTTAAAAAAGGGTATATTGGTCGGGCATGGTGGCTCACGCCTGTAGTCCCAGCACTGTGGGAGGCCAAGGCGGGTGGATTTCCTGTGGTCGGAGAGTTCGAGACCAACATAAGCCTGAGTGAGCCAGAGTAAAAGACCCCGTCTCTACCAACAGAAAAGAAGATGCCGGGCGTTGTGGCAGCGCCTGTAATCCCAGCTACTTGGGAGGCAACGGGCAAGAGAATCGCTAAAGGAAGAAAGGAAAAAAAAAACTCCAAAAAACTAAGAAGAGTGAAAGCCAGCTGAAATTAAAAGCAAAAAAAAAAAAAAAAAAGGTGTATTGATTACCAAGAGAATGCTACATTTTAAACTCTAATTTTTGACATCTCCATCAATAGTAATTAGTTATAAGCTATGTCTTCATTTCACTTTTTGCTTTTCTTACCAAATCTCTTTGTCTAGTTTGTTGTCCTTAAAAATAGAAAAGAACATCTGGACCAATGTTCTAAAGGGAGAATTCTTTAAAAATTTATTATCTTTATTTTCCTTCAAGAGTAAAATATATGTTGTTTAAAGTTTTATTAGATGAAATCAGTAATAACAATTCAGATTTATTTATTAAGGCCTATAATTAATTATTGGTTTTATCGAAAAGAATACTGGACCTATGTGCAATTCTTCGTTTGATAAACCCTAGGTTAATCATATGGGCCAAAAATTTGACTCCTGCTTTCTAGTAATCTAAAATTTTCTAAACGTTATCTTAGAACAGAAATTCAAATTGTACATAGTATTTTTTCAAATAATTTTGAATTTTGAAAGCTTTCTTTTCTGTGGGTAAGAAAGTTTATTTAAAAAGTGATTGCCAGTTTTTCTAGCCTAAAAATTATTATAAACTATAAAGAAATACTGCAGTGGGGGTTATAAGAGTTGTTTTTGGCTCTCTGACTTTGTCGTTCAGTTTTCTGTACTTTGATTTACAAGTTTTTATATTGGGATAACTCTTCTGCCTCATGAGAGCATGAAAATGGAATTTGAGTGGATGCAAATATGCTCCCCATAGAATAAAATACTCAGTGAATTAGAGCAATGCATTATCAATGTGTGAAGGAATTTCAAAAAAATGTAAAGATCACGTTTTAAATTTTTTTTGTTTTTTTAAGAGTAAAATTCCAGTTGGAATAAAAGCTGGGCATTCCAATAAGGTGAGTCCCTTTCCTCTCTGAATATTTCCATTTCACATAGTAAAACTTAACCATTTATTGACTGACAGACAGTGGTTGCAATGGAGAACCATGATATGGTTGGTTAGTTGGGAATGGAGACGTTTTGCCTCAGAATTCCAGATCCCTAATTCGTGCCTCAGACAGGCTGTATCGCCCTAGCTTCTTGTGAAATTACCTCAGTTCTGTTTTTGGAATCTCTAGGAGAACTATTAAAATGTAACTACGGGCTCCGCACCCATAGCTCATTGGTTAGGGCACCGGCCACATGCCCCGGGGCTGGGGGGTTCGGATCTGGCCCAGGCCTGCTAAACAGCAACGAGGACAACTACAACAAAAAAATAGCCGGGTGTTGTGGCGGGCGCCTGTAGTCCCAGCTACTTGGGAGGCGGAGGCAAGAGAATTGCCTAAGCCCAGGAGCTGGAGGTTGCTGTGAGCTGTGATGCCACAGCACTGTACTGAGGGCAACAAAGTAAGACTCTGTCTCAAAAAAAAAAATACCTTTATTAACGACTACCCTTTTCCTCTTATGAACATGCCATAATTTATTTTGCCATTCCTGTGTTTTTAGGTAACTGTTTCCTTTTAGTTTTTCACTATTGTGCGTAAATAATAAAGATCACCGCACCCTCTGTCTGCCTCCTTGTGAGTCTTCTCTTTCTTTTGTGCTCACTTTCTCATGTTGACTTTTATTTCAGACCTGTAATAAATAAATAAATAAATAAAACAGTATAAAGGCAGTTGAAATCCTCTTAACCCTTCCCAGTCCTATTCAGCTTCTTCCCTCCCTAGAGTTAACCATCTTTCTTTTTTATTTTCTTTTTTTGACAGTGAGTCTTACTTTGTTGCCCACAGTAGAGTGCTGTCGAATCATAGCTCACAGCAACCTCAAACTCTTGGGTTCAAGTGATCCTCTTGCCTCAGTTTTTTTCTGTTTTTAGTAGAGATGGGGTCAGGTTTGTCTCAAACTCCTGAGCTCAAGCAATCCACCCGCCTCAGCCTCCCAGAGTGCTAGGATTACAGGCATGAGCCACTGTACACCGGCCCTTAACCACTTTCCTGAAGTATCCTTCTGTGGTTTTATACTTTTATTCCACATGTACCTACAGGTAATATACTCACTACATGAGTGTCCACAAGTAATATACAGACTAATTAGTGTAAAAAAATTTTTTTTCTAGTTTTTTTGGCTGGGACCAGATTTGAAACCTCTACCTCCAGTATATGGGGCCAGCGCCCTACTCCTTTGAGTCACAGGAGCTGCCCATTAGTGTAAAATTTTTTTTAATTTAAATATTATATTTTTGTATTTATTTAGGTTAAAAACAGCTTTTCAG
Source organism: Perodicticus potto (assembly GCA_963574655.1). Taxonomy (NCBI): domain Eukaryota; kingdom Metazoa; phylum Chordata; class Mammalia; order Primates; family Lorisidae; genus Perodicticus; species Perodicticus potto. The sequence continues at coordinate 18,771 of CAUYRH010075659.1, read as the reverse complement.
TTTTTTTTACTCAATCTTATGCTTTATAAAATTTTTCTCTGTTGAGGCTCGGCGCCTATAGCCCAGCAACTAGGGCGCCAGCCACATACACCGGAGCTGGCAGGTTTGAATCCAGTCAGAGCCTACCAAACAACGATGACAACTCCAACCAAAAAACAGCCGGCTGTTGTGGTGGGTGCCTATAGTCCCAGCTATTTGGGAAGCTGAGGCAAGAGAATTGCTTAAGCCCAAGAGCTGTGAGCTGTGAGGCCACAGCACTCTACCAGGGCAACAAAGTGAGACTCTGTCTCAAAAGAAAAAAAACAAGTTTCTCTGTTACTACATATGGATTTTGTTCATTCATCTTAACAGCTATATAGTAGTCAATTGTATGACTATAACACAGATTAGCCAATGTATCAATGAACATTTCAGTTATTTGCAGTTTTTACTGTTTCAAACAGTGATGCACTAGTAATTTTGTCTTTTGTCTCATGTAAGAGTTTCTCTAGGTCTATATTTAAAAGTTGGTTGTGGGCGGCACATGTGGTTCAGTGAGTAGGGCGCTGGCTTCATATACCGAGGGTGGTGGGTCCAAACCCGGCCCTGGCCAAACTGCAACAAAAAAATAACTGGGTGTTGTGGTGGGTGCCTTTAGTCCCAGCTACTCAGGAGGCTGAGGCAAGAGAATCGCCTAAGCCCCAGAGCTGGAGGTTGCTGTGAGCTGTGATTCCACAGCACTCTACTGAGGGTGACAAAGTAAGACTCTTGTCTCTTAGAAAAAAAGAAAGTTGGTTGCTGCTGGCTTGGCACCCGTGGCACAGTGGTTATGGCATCGGCCACGTACACTGAGGCTGGCGGGTTTGAATCCGGCCTGGGCCAGCTAAACAATAATGGCAACTGCAACAAAAAAATAGCTGGGCGTCGTGGCAGGCGCCTGTAGTCCTAGCTATTTGGGAGGCTGAGGGAAGAGAATCACTTAAGCCCAAGACTTTGAGGTTGCTGTGAGCTGTGACATCATGGCACTGAATGGACGGTGGCAGAGTGAGACTCTTGTCTCAAAAAATAAAAAAAAAAGTTGGTTGCTGGACCACAGGGTGTATCTATCTCAACATTACACATATTAACAAAAACTTTCTAAGGTGGTTCATCTTTAAATTATTTTCTTGGAATATCGTCTCACTAGTAGGACTGCTAGTGCAAGGGTACATGCGTTTTTACCGCCCTAGATATATATTGTCAAATTTCTTTCGCGACACGGTTTTTTCACTTTACATCATTGTCAACACATTAACGCTGCTTGTTAAATTTTAATGTGTTGACATATTTAGTTGGTAGAAATTTGTGCCTCATTATCATTTGTATTTCTTACATATAATAGAGATTGTTATAATAGGATGTAGCATCATTAACAAATTGGTTATTCTGCTAGTGGAAGCTGAATAAAGAGAAAGTTAATAATTATTACTAAACTTACTATGAACTTCCTTGCAGTACTTGAAAGTGACAAATAATACCAAAGAATTAGAAGACTGTGAGCAAGCTAATAAACTGGGAGCAATTAACAGCACATTAAGGCAAGTTTTATTTTAGTACTATTAAGAAAATATGCTCTTATTTGTATCCATGATCTGGTTTTCTTGTGATTTTGGTAACACATTTTTACTAAACACTATAGTTTCAATTAATAAATTATTAGGAGAAAGAAAAAGTTATTTTTTCATCCTAAATTCCATATAGCTTGGCCTCTTCTTGGCTCATTTGTCCATAAATTCTTAGAAAGTATCATCAGTAATTTGTTAAAAAGTAGAAATTTAGAAGGATAGTAGACCCTTGCAGGACTCTGGCTCCATTCTTCATGATTATTATGGGAAAGGAGGCTTGAATCTCTAAGTCTTTTATAAATAGTAATTCAATCTGTGTCACATTTCAAACAATAAAAGTTGCTGTTAGCATAACTTAAGTTTCATCTATCTTTTTTCTGTTAGCTTTTCCTTATCTGCTTTAAGCAGAAACCTGCTTTTGAAGGCCAATATGAACTAATTAATTAATAGCCTCTGATTATGGAGTATGGAATGACTGGATATAGTCTGTAGCAAGGAATAGAATATTGCAGAAATTCTTCTAAATTTCCATTTGTTTAGATTTGCTTTGTTTTTTGTTTTTTTATTTGAGATAGAGCCTCAAGCTGTCACCCTGGATAGAGTGCTGTGGCATCACAGCTCACAGCAACCTCCAATTCCTGGGCTGGAGCGAGTCTCCTGCCTCCGCCTCCCAAGTAGCTGGGACTACAGGCGCCTGCCACAGCGCCCGGCCATTTATTTTTGCTTGCAGCCATCATTATTTTTTGGCGGGCCAGGGCTGGATTCGAACCCGCCAGCTCAGGTGTATGTGGCTGGTGCCTTAGCCTGTTGAGCCACAGGCGCCGAGCCTAGATTTGTATTTTTATGTACTATAATTATTAATGACTCATATAAAGTTACCAGTCTTATTATCTTATTTATTGAAGAAAAACTTTAGTAAAGAAAAGCAAAAAAGATCATCTACTAAACACCTACATATCCTACATTTCAAATGAATAAGTGTGAGCATTTTCTATCATTTCTTCCAAAGAAACAAAAAATGTCACAGACAAATTTAAAATCCCTTTTGTTCTATTTCCTAATCTTTTCTTCTTTGGCTTTAGCTTTCCTTTATATAAATCCATATTTAACATTCTGCTAACTTTTTTTATTGTATGTATTGCTTTCTAGATCTGTGTTGAAACACAAGATTTGTCTCATTGTTTTAACTAATGAATGATTTTCATTACATAAATTCACCATATTTTATGAATCTGTTCTACTGATGGACATAGGCTATTTCCAGTTTCCTACTTTTAAAACATGCCACCTTGCACATTCCTGAATATGTTGTTTGTTGTGCACTAGAAGTAAGACTGCTGAATCATAGGATTGTCTTTTTGCGACTATTCTTGACATTGCCTAATAGCATTTCAAAGTACTTCATGGGAAGGTGTACTGACTCCAGTGCTGAGAGCTTGTTTTGTTCCCCACATTATTGCCAAAAGGTGATAGTATTGGGTGAGTGTGAAATAGTGTCTCGTGTTTGTTTAATTTCTACGTTGTGCTTATTAGTGTGAGCTTGAGCATTTTTTATCTGTTTATTGGAGATTTAGTTCTCATTCATTCAACAAATGAATACTTACAATGTACCAAGCACTGCTCTAGGGTACTAGGAATACAGTAGGGTAAATGATAAACAAAATTTCTGCTTCATGTAGCTTAATTCTTATTGGAGGAGATAATACAATAAACCAGATATACGAGTAAAAGTAAAATGATGATGAAAATATAAAGAGTAGTAGAATGGAGAAAGAGCTAAGAGTGAGGAGGGCGACACTGTTTTAAATCGGGTGGTCAGGGAAGACCTGAATGATAACAGGACTTTTGAGCACATTGCTGAAGAAGGTGAAGGTGTGAGTCACATATGGCTGCTTGGAGCTGAGTATTCCAGGTATATGTAAGTGTTAAAGGGCCCTGTGGCAGCATCATGCCTAGACTATTTGAGGAGCCACACAAGAACACTAGTGCAGCTTGGAGGACAATGATCAAGGGCGAGATAGAAGGCAAGATCCAAAGATGCTAGGAATGGGGGAGTGGGAGAGGGAGGGAGGGGATCTTACAGAGCACTGAAGGCAACTGTAATAAATGGCTACTTTTTTTTTTTTTTTGAGACAGAGTCTCATTATGTCACCTTCAGTAGAGTGCCATGGTGTCACAGCGCACAGCAACCTCCAACTCTTGGGCTTAAGCGAGTCTTTTGCCTCAAGCCTCTCAAGTACCTGGGACTACAGGCACCGGCCACAATGCCTAGCTATTTTTTGTTATAGTTGTCATTGTTGTTTTAGCTGGCCCAGGCTGGGTTTGAACCCGCCAACCTCGGTGTATGTGGCTGCACTGTAACCACTGTGCTATGAGCACCAAGCCAGGAATACTGCTTTTAAACTGAGTGGAACACAAGTCACTGAAGCATTTTGAGTGGGGACATGTGATAAGGGAGCCTGGTCTATTGTAGAAGACTTGTTATGTGATTATTGTACTAATGCAAAAAAGACATATGGTTAGAACAGGTGATTGCAGTGGAAATGATGATAAGTATTCGGGTTTTGAATGCATTTTGAAGATCGAGTTGACAGGATTTGCTGAACGAGTGAATATGGAGTAGGAAAAAGATGACCTTTATGGATAACTATAAGATTTAAAACTATAAAAATGGAGTTGCCATTTTATTGAACTGTGGACAACTGTAGAAGAAGCAAGTTTGATGGAAAATTATAGTGCAGTTTTGACTTGTTAAGTCTGAGCTGCCTGTGAGACATCCAGTTGGAGTTAGGAAGCAGGCAGGTAGATGTACAAGTCTGAGTTAGGGGAAAGTTTTGGGTGTTAGTGAATGTATAGTAATTAGCAGCCCTAAACCTGAGTAAAATCACCAAAGAGAGAGTATAAGTAGGGAAATGATTTAGGGACGAGGCCTGAGTCCCTAACAAGGTTTTGAGGTCAGTTGCTGTCATGTACCTTGTCATTGTCCACTGGGGGTTGGATTGTTAGGGCTTGTCTTTTAATTTTTCTCAGAGTTTTTGTTCTTCAATAGAAATTATTAATTTTTCAAACTTTTAAATGTAAATGTAATACATATACAATAAAGTATAAAAATCTTATGTATAAAAGTGAACCCAATTCTGCAGCCACCATCCAGAGCAATATACTCGCTACTAAAAAGGATTACCGTGTGAAATTTCCTAGTCATTCTCACAGTTCAAAGTTAATACTTAATGTACTTTTTGGTATATAGTATTCTATAATAAGAATTACCACATTTCCATCCTATTATTGATAGCTAATGTTTTCCACTTTGGGCCCATTTCAGGAATATTTTGGCAAATACATGTATGCACTTCTTTGGAGAATATATCTAGAAGTGGAATTAGATACTGCCAAATGGTTTTCCAAAGTTGCTGCTAAAGTATATTGCCACTAGCAGTATATGAGAGTTCCTAATTCCAAACTTCTCCAATAATTGGTACTGTAATTTTTTTTTTTTTTTTGAGATAGAGTCTCACTGTGTCGCCCTTGGTAGAGTGCCGTCGTGTCACAGCTCACAGTAACCCCAAACTCTCAGGCTTCAGCAATTCTCTTGCCTCCCAAGTAGCTGGGACTACAGGCGCCCGCCACACACCCGGCTATTTTTTTGTTGTTGTAGTTATCGTTGTTTGGCAGCCCCGGGCTGGGTTCGAACCCACCAGCTCTGGTGTGGTTGGTGCCCTAGCCACTTAGCTACAGGCACTGAGCCAGTACTGTAATTTTTAAACAATTTTATCTAGAGGTATAATATTTAAAGTGCACAGTTTGATGTTTTGGTATATGTGCATACCCACAAAACATGATCACAGTTAAGATAGTTATCATATCTGTCACCCCCGGAAATTTTCTCAAGCTCTTTGATAGTCCTTTGATCCAATCTCCTGCTTTTTTTCCCCAGTGTGAAGACTGCTCCTTTAACCTCACAACACCATCTTGACAGGAAGCACTGGGTTAAGCCCAAGAAATTCTCATGTAAAATACCTTTGTATCCATCCCCAAACTGAATTCTGGAAAAGGTAGACTAGATGGTCCCTCCTAACTCATCTGTAAATCAAACTGGCCAGCTCTGTTAGCATTAGGTGTTGCATTCAGTATCTTTTCGTCTACCTTGGCTTTAGGCAGGGGTTAGAAGAAGCAATCAACAAAACCTGTTCAAATGAGGGTGCTCAAAGGAAAATGTTCCTATGAGTCAGATTATTAACAAGGAAATAGGAGTTTATGTCATAGTTGATTTGTTCTTTACTATTTCACCATAAGATCTTCCTATTAAACATAACTAGTTACATCATGTTAGCTGTAACTAGATCTTAGGCATTCTTATTTATGGCATCATACATTTCATCTGAGTCAACTGATAGAAATTTTTCCATTAACTTTTATTATTAATTTAATTATATAGTCCCTTGGGAAAAAACTCCCAAATAGATTGAATTGGAAAAGTGTATTGTTAAAATTGATTTAGAACATCCAGCCTACATACTTTTTTAAGTGCTTATATTGTATAGCAGTATTTCAAATGCAAAATAAATTCTTAACTCTGACAGTAATGAATTTAGGAATTACCTGATTTATACTTGGTACACGGGTTTTTGTACCTTGACTTTTCCTTTTGTGTAATGGATAAAGAAGGGGAGCAAAATGATGCTTTGCTGATAGATGCTGATAGACAGAGAAGGCCTGAATGTAGGTTAAAGTGAAGGTAGGTCGAAGTTTATTCGAATGTAGTTATTTCTTATCAGTTGTTCAAGTTAGAAATCTTGATCATAGATTTTTTTGTTTTTGTTTTTTGAGACAGAGTCTCACTTTGTCACCCTCGTAGAGTGCCAGGGCATCATAACTCACAGCAACCTCAAACTCTTGGGCTTAAGCCATTCTCTAGCCTCAGTCTCCTGAGTAGCTGGGACCACAGGCGCCCACCACAACACCCGGATATTTTTAGAGACGAGATCTTGCTCTGGCTCAGGGTGGTCTCGAACTCGTGAGCTCAGGCAGTCCACCTACCTTGGCCTTCCAAGTGTTAGAATTACAGGTGTGAGCCACAGCACCCAGCCGCGATCATAGATTTTGTTAAACGTGAATTGGGATGTAAAATGATAAACCATCATAAAAGTGGTATTGGTATAACCAGTGAATACCACATTGGGTAGGAGCTAAAAGAAACAACAGTTCTTAGTATTTTGGATCCCGTAATTGTAGGAGCAATTTAAATCAAGAGAATTCTAAAAATAAATTTTATTTATTTACTTCAGGAAGAAATATAAACATTATTATAATTTCTAACTTAACTGAAAAGGCCAGCTTGATTTTTGTGTTTTAACTACATGTTATATGTATTTGTAAATTAATTTCTAAGCAAAACAATTATTAGACTAGGGCTAATAATTTTAATGTATTTAAAAATATAAGTCACTCATGGAATTTAATATGTTTTTCATATAATTTTTTTATCATTCCTTCATGCAGTCACTAATGACAGAATTTGTGACATCGTCTAATAAAGAAGTGACCTAAGATTATTTAAATTACACTAGAATACAGCGTTACAATTTTCAACTCCAAATTTAATCATTTTTCTTTTTTATTCCTCCTTCCCATAGTAATCAAAGCAAAGAAGCTTTCATTGACTGGGCAAGATATGATGATTCACAGGATCACTTTTGTGAACTTGATGGTAATAAAATTAAACTATTATAATTATTTTAGTTATAACCCTTTTATAAGACATTTAAATCAATGGAAATATAATCTGAGTTAATAGTGGATTTTTGCTCTATAGATTTTATTCTTCATAATGGCATTTATTAAAAGCCTGCTGTGTTTCAGGCCCTATGTTAGGTGCCTTAAATACATTGTTTCTAATCTCTGCAGCTACCTTAATAGGTGTGTATTATTTCATACTTGAGAAAACTGAGTCTCAAAAAGACTAAATAACTTGCCCAAGATATACACAAGACCTTCAATTGAATCTATTTAGTTATAGGTCTGTGAACATATTAGAAACATGTTTACACTGGAATTTGCTGTAAGTCTTAACAAGCTCACTTAAAGATGCTTTCCAGTACCAGGGAGGACTCGTTTTTGTTTTTGAGACAGAGTCTCACTATGTTGCCCTTGGTAGAGTGCAGTGGTATCACAGCTCACAGCAACCTCCAACTCCTGGGCTTAAGCGATTCTCTTGCCTCAGCCTCCCAAGTAGCTGGGACTACAGAAGCCTGCCACAATGCCCGGCTATTTGTTGTTGTTGTTGTAGTTGTCATTGTTGTTTAGCAAGCCTGGACTGGAGTCAAACCTGCCACCCCAGCGTATGTGGCCTGCGCCCTAACCACTGAGCTACAGGCACTGAACCACCAGAGAAGATTCTTAATTCTATTCCCCAAACCCCTTTCCAAGAGTCCCCTGGGATGGGTGCAAAGATTGGACACACTGTACCAGAGTAACTCCAACTTCTCTTAACAGAGGATAATTGCAGTGACTCAGAATTTTTATCAATAGGATAATAATCCCAAAGATTGTGCTGAGTGGGCTTAAATCATTCATTTGGCCCCTTTTTACCTTTTATCTTGGTATTGTATTTTTGGAGGTGGAAAAAAGAATTTGGGTTTCAAGCATAGTTGGAAACAGACAGCAGTTCTGCTGAACTCTTCAAGTGTCTAGAGCGATCATACTGCCTATTAAAACAAAACAAAGCTCATAGAATTGATTTTACTCTTGTGATTTTTAGCTCCCTGAATACATACATTTGCAATCATGATGCTGTCACGTCTTTTTTTTCATTGGTTACTTAGTTGGTTTTGTTGGGAGAAGGGGTTGATACTAGCCTAGTATGCCTGTTCATAGATGACACACATAAATATTTATACATCCATATATACATAAGTCTGCATCGCTGACTGCAGCGCGTGGTGTATTAATATCTGTGCATCACTGACTGCAGCGCGTGATGTATTAATATCTGTGCATCACTGACTGCAGCGTGTGGTGTATTAATATGTGTGCATCACTGACTCAGCACGTGGTGTATTAATATGTGTGCATCGCTGACTGCAGCGCGTTGTGTATTACTATGTATGCATCGCTGACTGCGTGGTGTATTACTATGTATGCATCACTGACTGCAGCACGTGGTGTATTAATATGTGTGCATCGCTGACTGCAGCGCGTGGTGTATTAATATGTATGCATCACTGACTGCAGCGCGTGGTGTATTAATATGTCTGCATCACTGACTGCAGCGTGTGGTGTATTAATATGTCTGCATCACTGACTGCAGTGCATGTTGTATTAATATGTATGCATCACTGACTGCATGGTGTATTAATCGCTGACTGCAGCGCGTGGTGTATTAATATGTATGCATCACTGACTGCAGCGCGTGGTGTATTAATATGTGTGCATCGCTGACTGCAGCGCATGGTGTATTACTATGTATGCATCACTGACTGCAGCGCGTGGTGTATTAATGTGTATGTCTCACTGACTGCATGGTTTATTAATATGTCTGCATCACTGACTGTGTGGTGTATTAATATGTCTGCATCACTGTGTGGTGTATTAATATGTCTGCATTGCTGACTGCATGGTGTATTACTGTGCATCGCTGACTGCAGCGCGTGGTGTATTAATACGTATGCATCGCTGACTCAGCGCGTGGTGTATTACTATGTATGCATCGCTGACTGCAGCGCGTGGTGTATTAACATGTATGCATCGCTGACTGCAGCGCGTGGTGTAAACTATGTATGCATCGCTGACTGCAGCGCATGGTGTATTAATGTGTATGCCTCACTGCATGGTGTATTACTATGTATGCATCGCTGACTGCGTGGTGTATTAATATGTGTGCATCACTGACTGCAGCGCGTGATGTATTAATATGTGTGCATCGCTGACTGCAGCGCGTGGTGTATTAATATGTATGCATCACTAACTGCGTGGTGTATTAATATGTATGCATCGCTGACTGTGTGGTGTATTAATATGTGTGCATCACTACCTGCGTGGTGTATTAATATGTGTGCATCGCTGACTCAGCGCGTGGTGTATTACTATGTATGCATCACTAACTGCGTGGTGTATTAATATGTATGCATCACTAACTGCGTGGTGTATTAATATGTGTGCATCGCTGACTGCATGGTGTATTAATATGTGTGCATCGCTGACTGGAGCGCGTGGTGTATTACTATGTGTGCATCGCTGACTGCAGCGCGTGGTGTATTACTATGTATGCATCACTAACTGCGTGGTGTATTAATATGTGTGCATCACCAACTGCAGCGCGTGGTGTATTAATATGTCTGCATCGCTGACTGCAGTGCATGGTGTATTAGTATGTCTGCATCACTGACTGCAGCGTGTGGTGTATTAATATGTCTGCATCACTGACTGCATGGTGTATTAATTGCTGACTGCACCGTGTGGTGTATTAATATGTGTGCATCGCTGACTGCAGCGCGTGGTGTAAACTATGTATGCATCGCTGACTGCAGCGCGTGGTGTATTAATATGTATGCATCGCTGACTGCGTGGTGTATTACTATGTGTGCATCGCTGACTGCAGCGCGTGGTGTATTACTATGTATGCATCACTAACTGCGTGGTGTCTTAATATGTATGCATCGCTGACTGCGTGGTGTATTAATATGTGTGCATCGCTGACTGCAGCATATGGTGTATTATTTAGTTTATCAGCTTGTTGTCTGTCCTCTTCAACTAGATTGTGAGCTACTTAAGGGCAAGGTAGTATCTTCTTGGTTCACTACTATATACCTAGTGCCTAAAACAGTGCCTGGATATGGTAGGTATTTAATTAATATTTGCTGAATGAAGTAGTTGATTCATAAATAGCCTAAATAGTATGATAGAGGTTTGCTTTTTTTTCCCCTTAAAATACTTTCTAAGTCTGTGTATTACTTAAGAACTTCATAAACTGTAGATTCTCCTCAACTGTTTAAATCACAGCAATTTAGGATATGGTTAGTGATGGAGGGCTGTGTATTCAATCCTAAGTTCATAATATAATACTTTTTATCTGTGACCACAAGCGAAAATCTTACACACCTAGTTGTCCCATGTCACCATTATGTTTTAATGGATGTGTAGGTTAGGAGGCAGGGCAGAACGTGTAGCGTCCTTGAAAATGTGGTGTGACCTCATGACGCTTAGGACTGAGAAGAACATTTGGTTGGGAAAAATGGTATACTTGAGGGGGAGGAAAATAACTTTAGTTCAAGCTGATGTATTCCTAGAATGAGGAATTTAGATTCAATAGAAATTCCCCTTAGGTAATACTTAGCATGGTCACATAGAAGAGCTTTGGAGCAGCTTTGTAGAGGGAGGAGGAGAGACGAGGAGAAGATCCAGAGAGAATTACGTGAATGAATGATGCAGCTATACAAAGAGAATCTGTACTTAGGAACTTAGGATTTAGGAACAAATTAAAATCAGGGTTACAGATGGCAGGGGTAAGGATAGACTCCAGCAATAACATGCTTATAGGGAGCTCAGCCTGTATGTGCTTTCTCCCACACATGCTGCTCACTCTGGATGTCTGGAAATTCTGTTTGTTTATTTATTTGTTTATTTATTCAAGTCAGTGTAGATCAGCGCTTGACAAGATTTTTCAGTAAATGGACAAACAGTAAATATTTTAGGCTTTGTGGACCATACAGTTTGTCCCAACTACTCGACTCTGCCATTATTGTGTGAATACAGTAGACAAGCAAATAAACATGGCTATGTTCCAAGTGAACATAATTTACAAAAATAGGCAGTGCGGCAGATTTAGCCCATGAGTTATAGTTTACAAATTCCAAGTATAGGTTAACAAAACCCACTCTTTTCGTGATTTGAAAAAGTATTAAAATATTTTTTAAAAAATAACTCTTGGGCTCAGCGCCTATGGCTTGAGCGGCTAAGGCGCCAGCCACATACACCTGAGCTGGCAGGTTCAAATCCAGCCTGGGCCTGCCAAACAACAATGATGGCTATAACCAAAAAAATAGCTGGGTGTTGTGGGCACCTATAGTCCCAACTACTTGGGAGGCGGAGGCAGGAGAATCACTTGGGCCCAGGAGTTGGAGGTTTCTGTGAGCTGTGATACCACAGCACTCTACCCAGGGTGACAGCTTGAGGCTCTGTCTCAAAAAAAAAAATAATAATAACTTTTGATTGCAGTGCCTATAGCTCAATGAGTAGGGCACTAGCTACATACACTGAGGCTGGAGGGTTCAAACTTGGCTCAGGCCAGCTAAAACAATAATGACAACTGCAACAACAACAACAACAAAAAATAGCTGGGTGTTATTATAGGTGCCTGTAGTCCTAGCTACCTGGGAGGCAAGAGAATTGCTTAAGCTGAAGAGTTTGAGGTTGCTGTGAGCTGTGACCTATGACGCCATGGCAACTCTATCCAGGGCAACAGCTTGAGACTGTCTCAAAACAAACAAAAAGACCTCTTGATTGAATTAAAGAAATAAACGTTAAGAACACTGAGAATGCTTTTGGCTCGCTGAGCACCACTGTGGCGGTCAGCAAGAACAAGCGCCTTACGGAAGGCAGCAAAAAGGGAGCCAAGAAGAAAGTGGTTGATCCATTTTCTAAGAAAGATTGGTATGATGTGAAGGCACCTGCTATGTTCAATATAAGAAATATTGGGAAAATACTAGTCACCAGGACTCAAGGAACCAAAATTGCATCTGATGGCCTCAAAGGTGTGTTTGAAGTGAGTCTTGCTGATCTGCAGAATGATGAAGTTGCATTTAGAAAATTCAAGCTGATACCTGAAGATGTTCAGGGCAAAAACTGCCTGACTAACTTCCATGGCATGGATCTTACCCGTGACAAAATGTGTTCTATGGTTAAAAAATGGCAGGCTATGATTGAAGCTCATGTTGATGTTAAGACTACCAATAGTTATTTGCTTCGTCTGTTCTGTGTTGGTTTTACTAAAAAACGCAACAATCAGATACGGAAGACCTCTTATGCACAGGTTCGGCAAATCCGGAAGAAAATGATGGAAATCATGACCAGAGAGGTGCAGACGAATGACTTGAAAGAAGTTGTCAATAAATTGATTCCAGATAGCATTGGAAAAGACATAGAAAAGGCATGCCAATCTATTTATCCTCTCCATGATGTCTTCGTTAGAAAAGTGAAAATGCTGAAGAAACCCAAGTTTGAATTGGGAAAACTCAATGGACCTTCGTGGTGAAGGTCGTAGTTCTGGAAAAGCTACTAGGGACGAGACAGGTGCTAAAGTTGAACAAGCTGATGGATATGAACCATCAGTCCAAGAATCTGTCTAAAATTCAGGCTTTTAATAATGACAAAGAATCCTATTTGTGAAAAAAAAAAAACACTGAGAATATGAATTTTATTTAAGGAAGTAATTATAAAAACCAAGATTACTGAGCTAAGTGCAGTGGTGCACCTGGCTGTCCAGCTACTTTGGAGACTGAGATGAAAGATCACTTGAGCCTAGGAGTTGGACTCCAGCTTGAATAACATAGCAAGACCCTTGCCTCTTAAAACAAAACAAAGCTGATATAATTGATTTTATTCTTGTGATTTTTTAGCTCCCTTAATATATATATTTTCAGTCATTATGCTGTCACATCTGAATCTTTTTTTTCTTCATTGGTTATTTAGTTGGTTTTATTGGGAAAAGGGGTTGATAACTAGTCTACTCTGCTTGTTCATAGATGACCTGTACACATTGTCCCACAACGTGAATTAATCAAATCAATTTTGCAAATAAATTTATTCAAAACAGCTCAAAGAAATTTAACAATAGAAATTAAATAATCAATTTTATCATTTTAGTCTACTTTTACTAAAAAACATGCTTTTAATAACTTCATGGTTAGAATTTTTATTTTATTTTTATTTATTTATTTTTTGAGACAGATCCTCAAGCTGTCACCCTGGATAGAGTGCTTTGGCATCACAGCTCACAGCAACCTCCAATTCCTGGGCTCAAGCAAGTCTCCTGCCTCCGCCTCCCAAGTAGCTGGGACCACAGGCGCCCGCCACAACGCCCGGCCATTTTTTGGTTTCAGCCATCATTGTTGTCTGGCGGCCCGGGCTGGATTTGAACCTGCCAGCTCGGGTGTACGTGGCTAGCGCCTTAGCCCATTGAGCCACAGGTGCCGAGCCAGAATTTTTATTTTTAAAGTAAGGGTTTTTTTGTTCTGTTTTCTTTTGTTTTGAGACAGAGTTTCACTATGTTGCCCTCAGTAGAGTGCTGTGGCATCACAGCTCACAGCAACCTTAACCTCTTGGGCTTAAGCAATTCTCTTGCCTCAGCCTCCCAGGTAGCTGTGATTACCAGTGCACGCCACAATGCCCAACTATTTTTTGTCATTTTGGTTTAGCTGGCCCGGGCTAGGTTCAAACCTACCAACTTTGGTGTATTTGGCTGGTCACCATAACCACTGTGCTAAGGGTGCCAACTGTAGTTTATCAGTTAAATTAAGGTTTAAAAGTTATTATAGTCCTGAATCAATCTGTGTTCGTGGACAGTTTTTATTTATCCACCTGTAAATTGTTTTCTTTGCCTTCTTTTGTATAGTAGAATATCTATAATTTTAGGGCTAGAAATGGAGTTGATATAAAGTCTGCAAAATCATGTTCCATTGTAAGTTATATATAACCCATTTAATAATAGTAAGTTGTTAGTTATCTTTAAATATTATGTTATATATAAATAATGTTATATATTATGTAATATATAAATATATATTTATGTTAATAAATATTTAACATATATATATTTTCTGATTCATACATATGTATATATGGATGTATAAATATTTATGTGTGTACATGTGGGACAACGTGTACAGGACATCTATGAAGTTGTACTCTTCCTACATCATGAAAGTACCAGGTAATGGCTCAGTGCCCTAGCACAGTGGTTATGGCGTCAGCCACGTGCACCAAGGCTTATGGGTTCAAGCCTGGCCCAGGCCTGCTAAACAACAATGACGAGTACAACAAAAAAATGGCCGAGTGTTGTGGCAGGAGCCTGGCTTCTGAGACAAGAGAATCACTTGAGCCCAAGAGTTTGAGGTTGCTGTGAGCTGTGATGCCATGACACTCTACCGAGGGTGACACACTAAGACTCTTCTCAAAAAAAAAAAAGTACCAGGTAATTCTTGGAAGGTATGGATCAAGGTGCCATTTTCCCTTTATGATTATAAATAAACCCAATCTATGGTCATTGACTGTCCACTGAATATTGTTCACTGCCAGTAAAATACACTATCAGGTAATGAAAGGAAGAAGGGCATTTGATGACTATTGGCACACTTGTTTTAAGCCAGGTGCCTATGAACTATTTATTTACTCTCATGACAACAAAAGGCAATAAGGGTATAAATACAGGAATACCAACATATATAGTATTCGAGCTTATATGTATATATATTATGATCATATAATTTTCTATAGTGATGAAAGTGTATGTTTTCCCTTCCACCAAGAATGTGTGCCTCAACAATTAAGACCATTTTTCTTTATCATTTGTATCCCTAGAGATTTTATTAAAATGTACAAATAGCAGATATCTAGTAAATACTCATTCAAGTTTTAATGTGGAAATGGTTATTTAATATAAAGTTTTTCAAGAAGTTATTGAAAGTTGTGCTAACTATACTGGTTTGACAATGAAAAAAATCACTTCAGTATATTAACATTGGTAAAAATAAATAATACGAGTTTTTAAAACTAGAGCATTGTATAGTTTATCAGTAATCAGATTTGAATCACAAAGTAAATCACCATTTACTTCATAAGTCTAAGTAAAGAATAGTAGGGAAATCTCTATTTTTAATACAATATAAAGGAAATTTTTGCAAGCGTGTGGTTAGGTATGTGTATGCTTAAAGAAGAAATCACAAAATATTAACAGGTTAGGATTTTGTTTCGTGTTTTCAAACTTGGGTGATTAAAAATTAAGAAAGGATGAATGTCTTTAATAAGGTAAGGGATATGACATTACTTAAAAGAGCACTGAATAGTGAATGGCAAGTGGAGGTTTTTTTCTCTCTCAAGTAATTTTTCTTTTCTTTTTGAGACAGATTCTCACCATGTCACCCTTGGTAGTGGTAGAGTACTGTGTCATCACAGCTCACAGCAACCTCATACTCTTGGGCTTAAGCGATTCTCTTGCTTCAGCCTCCCCAAGTAGCTGAGTGGATCTTTCAGGCGCCCACCACAACACCCGGCTATTTTTTTGTTGCAGTTGTCGTTCTTTAGCTGGCCCAGGCTGGGTTTGAACCCGCCAGCCTAGGTGCATGTGGCCAGCGCTATAACCACTGCGCTATGAAGCACCAAGTCATAATTTTTCTGCGTTACTGAATTTCCTAAATCCTGGGTTAAGTACATTCACAAATGTGCTAACTGATCTACATCTAAGTTGGAGAATACTTGAAAAACGTAGTATTTCTTTAACCTAGTCCTGTTTGGTTTATAACACTAAGTGTCAGGTAAATGGCGAAATATGGATGGTTTTTATGAATTGTTTCTTGTTCAGACGAGAGATCTCCAGCTGCTCAATATGTAGACCTACTGCTGAATCCAGAGCGCTACACCGGCTACAGAGGGACCTCTGCCTGGAGAGTGTGGAACAGCATCTACGAGGAAAACTGTTTCAAGTAACTGGAGGGCGGAGCAGAGGGGCACGTTTGTGTTGGAAAAAAATCAGATGTAAAAGTCAAACTATTCTTTTTAATGTTTGGGTATTAATGTTTTCTTTTTCAGGCCTCGATCTGTTTATCGTCCTTTAAATCCTCTGGCACCCAGCCGAGGTAGGTTTCTCATAGATACATTTTCATACTTTTAGATATTATTTATAAAACATCTTTGCAACGAAACTTTATACTGAAAATTTTTTCAGTTATTTTATATTTTTTCCTAATTTTATCGACAAAGATAAAGATTAGTTATTAGTTGTCAACAAAGTATAAGATTAGTTCCTAGTCAAATCTCAAGATTTCTATACATGTTTTAGATAACTGTCATTTATCAAGTGCCTACTATATGTCAGACCCTAAACTAGAACGGTTTTTTCCCTAAAGGCTTTTTATTTGCCTTATAAAGTCAACCTGATTCCTCATAGCAGCCTAGGAATATTTGGAAATATGCCATGGCAGTCAAAGCTTTGGTAAGATAACCAGCATTTCTAATTCTGTCTGGCGTTTCTCCCAGCAAGGTCAGGGACAAACTGAGCTGTCAGTGGACTCATCCGGAGTGTTGACTTCTAGTCACAAAGTGGGAAACAGGCCTCTCTAGGTCTCTTCGTAGGCACCATTTGTCATATTTCCTGACTTGTGTGGTGTCAGCATTCTTCCAGTGGATCTTCCAGGATCTGCGAGTTACAAGGCCACAGAGACTGTGGCGGTCACCTGGGCCTCCTGGAGCAAAGGCGATAACAGCCAGGCAGGCTGGCACGAGACACAAAGACCCTACCAGACTGGGAGGCTGCCGTGCTGCTGTGTCTAACTGGATGGTTGCTACTCCAGTGCCCCTGACTACCTAAACTAGAAGCTTTATGTAAAATAAATTAGAATATGTGAGTAAGCCACATATATCAGCGATTTCCTGGGGACCTCTTAAAAATCTACAAACCCAGGGACTATCCATACTAATAAAGTCAAAATCCTTGGTATTTTTTGAACTCTTTAGTTTATGTGGTTCTAGTATGCAGCCAGGTTTCAGAACCAATGGCTTATCCTAGTTCTTCTCAAACTTTGGTGTTCATACAACTCGCATAGAAGATTTGTTAATGTACAGGTTCTGATTCTAGGGTCTTAAGTGAGGCCCAAGATTCTGACAAGCTCTGGCTGCTACCTAGGATGCTGACCCGTGTACCACACTTGGGAGTAGGAAGAACAGAGAGAAGTTTCAGAAGCTGAGGCTGCCTTCAGCAGTACTCTAGAAATGTGGCTAATGTGAAACCAAATTTTTTAAATTTTAATTATAGTTCATTTACATTTTAAAAACTGAAGCAATATAAAATATTATTACCAGTAAACAGAACTTTGTTATTTTGGTAAGATTCCTTGTATGATGTAACATTATTGTTATGTCACAGGTCATGTGTGCATTTTACTTTTAATAATGTAGATACTAGAAAAATTTTAAATTGCATATGTCCCTGGCCTTATGTTTCAACGGGACAGTATTATTGAGGTCAGTTGGGCACATCCGCATTCTATTCTCAGAAACCAACCCTGGAGCAACCCTGTAAAGGACCCAGCATTCCAATGTTTTCTTTAGGCTGAAATTGATTTTTAAGAAATTGAATTTCCTGGTCTAAATTTGTATCTTTTTAGACATTTTGAGAACCAGTAGACTTGGAAATACTGAATGCATAGACTGCGTTTGCAAGCTTAGTCTATCCTAGTGTGGCAAAAAATGTCTTCCCCAAATTCATTTTGAAACTGCCTGGAGAAGGGGATTGGGTCACGGAAAAGACATGTGTAGCTTCTTATCCTTTGTCTCTTTTATTACTTTTAATTCATAACTTTCCTGTTTTCAACTTAAATGTTCTAATTACACAAAATTTTATAAAACTTGAAGCAGTATAAAAGGTATCAATTAAAAAGGGACCGCTCTTCCCCAACCCCAATTACTGTTCCATATAGTACACAGTTTGGAAGGGTTTCTTCCAGACATTTACCATGGTCAATTACTTTTTTTTTTCTTTTTAAGACAGAGTCTCACTCTGTCTCCCTGGGGAGAATGCCGTGGCATCATAACTCACAGCAACCTGAAACTCTTGGGCTCAAGCACTTCTCCTGCTTCAGCCTCCCCAGTAGCTGGGACTACACAACACCTGGCTAGTTTTTCTATTTTTAGTACAGATGGGGTCTTGCTCTTGCTCAGGTTGATCTCAAACTCCTCAACTCAAGCATTCCACCTGCCTTGGCCTCCCAGAGTGTTAGGATTACAGGCGTGAGCCACCACACTCAGCCAAGGGAGGTAGATAATCGTAAGTACTTAGTTTTTTTTTTTTTTTGAGACAGAGCCTCAAGCTGTCACCCTGGATAGAGTGCTGTGGCATCACAGCTCACAGCAACCTCCAATTCCTGGGCTCAAGCGAGTCTCCTGCCTCCGCCTCCCAAGTAGCTGGGACCACAGGCGC
>CAUYRH010075658.1:0-24924 GCA_963574655.1 Perodicticus potto | reverse complement strand
TGTGTTTTCCTTTTTATTCAGATCAAAATAATTTATAATATTCATTTTAATTCCTTTTTTGGCACAGGGTTAATTTAGAAGTGTTTTATTTAGTTTCTAGATATGTATTTGAGGGCTTTTTGGTGTTGATTTTAATTTAATTACAGTACAGTCAAAGCATATACTTTGAATGTCTTGAATCATTGTAAATTTATTCAGTTTAGTTTCACAGTCCAGATACAGTCTAACTTGGGTTAATGTTCTACGTGTACTTGAGAGGAATGTGTATTCTGTTGTGATAGGGAGGGGTGTCAATTACACTAAATTGACAGAGTTATTCAAGTATTTCATAGCCTTATAATGCAAATATTTTCTGTGTACTAGTTCTATCGATTATTGAGAGAGGAATATTGAAACATCTGACTGTAATTGTGGTTATGACTATTTTTATTTAGTCACTATCATGTATTTTGAAGCTTTGACTTTAGATGGTTAAATTGTTAGAATTATGTTCTCTTGTTGGAATGACCCCTCCATCACTATGAAATGACCTTGGTATTATTGTTTGCTCTGAAATTTTCTTTGTCTGTAATATAATAAAGCAGCTCTAACTTCCTTTTTAAATTTAAATATATTAAGGGAATACAGATCTACGTTACATAGGCAACTTTTGTAATGTTTAAGTTGTGACTTTTAGTATGCCCGTTACCAGACTAGTGGCCATTACACCCAACAGGTCAGTTTCTGTTCGTTACTGCCCTGTGACTCTCCCCACTTCTTGTTTTTCTGTGATCTTTCCATCTCTTTGTGTCTGTTTTTGTCCATAGATTATCTCCCAATTATTAGAAAGCACACGTAGTATTTGTTTTTTCCATTCCAGAGATACTTCACTTTGGATAATGGCCTCTAATTTCATCCACATTGCTGCAAAAGATATTATTTCATTCCTTTTCATGTCTGGGTCATACTCAATGGTATATATGTACCTATATACCACATTTGCATAGTCCATTCATGAATTGATGGCTACTTAGGTTGATTTCATACCATTGCAATTATGACTTGTGCTGCAAAAAACATTTGAGTGCAGCTATCTTTTTGATAGAATGACTTCTTTTCATTTGTGTAAATACCCAGTACAGGGAGTGCCAAGTTTAATGATAAATGTACATTTATTTTTTTGGGAAATCTCCATACTGTTTCAGAGTTGTAGTAATTTTCAGTCCCACCAATGATGTATAAGTGTTCTTATCTCTCTAAGTCCATGTCAGTATCTACTGTTTTTTGACTTTTTAATAATGGCCATTCTGGCAGGGGTAAGGTAGTAACTCATTCTGATTTTAATTTGCATTTCCCTGATGATTAGTGATACTGAGCATTCCTTTATTTCTTTCTCTTGCCTGATTGCTCTGGCTAGGACTTCCAGCACTATGTTGAATAGAAGTGCTGGCAATGGGCACCCTTATCTTGTTCTAGTTCTTAGGGGGAATGCTTTCACCTGTTCCTCATTCAGTATAATGTTGGCCATGGGTGTGTCATACATAGCTTTTATAATTTTGGAATTTGTTCCTTCTATGCCTAGTCTGTGGAGGATTTTTACCATGAAAGGGTGACAAATTTTGATGAATGCTTTTTCTGCACTACTGAGATAAGCATATGGTCTTTCCTTTTGCTTATATTTTTATGGCGAATCACATTTATTTTTCGCCTCTGATTGTCATAATCTAAGCTGATGATGGAGGATCTTCCTGCAGAGTGATGGGTGGTTTTCCAGGCTTCTGTTGGAAGTTTGGGTATAGAATTGGGAAAGTCCCCACTCTGTGAATGGTGAGATCATGAGAAATTTCTTTGCCCAGGTATCCCCATTGTGGTGGCAGTGGCAGATGGATGAGACTTTCTGGGTGGTGGGTGCAGGTGTCAGGATGTGGGATTTTGCTCCACTTGAGTCTAGGTGCAGTGGTGGAAAATGGACAGCAGGTCAATGATGGAGTATTGGCCTGTGGGGGTTGGTCCTGCCGGCTTGTAATGTGGGAGCCACCAGGATAGGGTCATGGGGCTGGGTGGCAGCATAGGAGCCTCAGAAATAGGGCTGCTGGGCTGGCCCCTGGACAGCTGGAGTTCTTTCCCATCCAGATCCAGCCAAGGCCATTGCAGCAGGACTTCTTGGATGGCGTTGGTGGCACCCACTCTGTTGGAATCCTCCATGGGGGTGATGCCCAGCTTTCAGTCACAGGGTGCATAAGGACACTTGTTCTCCTTGCTCCTCCGGGGTCCAGCAGCGGTGGTGCAGAGGCTGCTGCAGCAAAACTGAGTCCTGTGCAGACCAGGTACTCTGTACCCATGAGCTCAGAATGCCGTCAGCTACAGAGACCCAAGAATGTAAGCTACCAGGCCCCTGTGTGTTTGCTTTCTGGTGTAACCTCACTGCACAGCATCCAAGCTGATCACTGACAGTCCATAGGTCTGCAGTGTTGCTGGTGGCCACTTCACGGCCGGGGTTGTAGTGTCCCAGCGGGCAGCTTCCTGGGGTTCTCTTCTCCTATCCTTCCCTGTGTGTGGATGACTCCCCCAGGTACCTTCTGATCTTGCCAAGTGGGCAAGGGTCAGAGTGGCACCCTTTTTTCCACTCTGATTTGCTCTTGTCACTTCTCTAATGATTTGCAATGCTCTTTCCAAGAATGCCTATCCATTGACAGGTGCAGGCTGCTTCTAGTCCATTATCTTGGCCCTATTCCCCCAACTTTCTTTTGAACAGTGTTAGTGTGGTGTATGTTTATCCATCCTTTTATATTTAATATATGACAAATACATATGTAAAATATGTAATATTTAATATATTAACTGTATTTTAAATTCGTTTCTTATAGGCAGCATATAGTTGAGTTTTGCATTTTATATTCAATCTTACAATGTTTCTCTTTTAATTGATGTGCTTAGACTACTTACCTTCATTGTAATTATTGATATGGTTTGGCTTCAATCTACCATCTTACTATTTTTCTTTTATAGCCCGTACCTCTTTTTCTGTCTTCTTTTAAATTGAACTGGGGTTTTCCCCTGTTTTGTCTCTTTTGTTGGCTTAAGTGCTATAATCCCTTCTACATTATTTTGGTGGTTGAGGTTTTATTGTGCACATCTTTCATTTATGTGATATTCTACCACTTCACATATAGTATGAGAACACTGCAAGTGTCTATTTTCATTGCTTCCCTCGTGGCATTTGTACCATAGCTATTATATATTATATGTGTAATAAATGTAAATATTTCATATTATATATGCCACATATTATATATTTATATAATACATATATGAAACTTCAGAATTTTTGAAAGAACCAGAGAATCAGAGTTGGAGGCTGTGTTTCCAACTACCCTAATTACCCCCATGGGCTGCTGCTAAAGGCACTGCAGCTCCTGCTGCCAAGTTTGCACTTGGTACGTCCCTATTGGACTTGCTGCTGCTCTCTGTTCAGGCTGTATGTCTCTCTGGTAGTCCCTGCCACTCTTATGAGAATGTACTTTATGGAGAGTACATGTTATTCTCTTTCAATCAAGGTCTTGTACAAATCTGATTGATTGGCTGAACTTGGGTCACATGCCTGACCCTAACTCCAGGGAAGATTGAGGAAGTGGCTTCTGTCTTCTATTTTAGTAAAGACAAGACTCATAATTCATCCAATACCCTAAACAGAGAAAAACTGTCCAAATGTCTGACATGATCACAAGTATGATAAATGTCTACTCCTGGTTGAGAACTAAAAAATATATATATAGGTTCTATTAGAACATAAAAAAATTAAACAGAAATATGGTTTTTAAAAACAATAGACACAAAGCAATTTTGCTACACACCTAAAGTATAACAGAAACCTAAAGCATTATTTTTTAATATAAGCAAGGGGTTTAAAATTGTGGGTGTATATTGCTTGGCTGCTTTCCCCCCATCATTCATACTGTGAGCCTCTCATCCATCAGGACGATAATTGAAAGCTGAACCTACACTCAGCCTGCAGGTCTATGAGAAATAGCCGTGATTACTCTAGGGCTCCTGCATGGAAATTTCATGGCAATTTTACAAAATAAAGATCATACAAAAGAAATTGACTTTGCTTTTCTTGTCAATGCACTATTACATTCTTATTTTCTTACCAAAGCACTCCCTGATGAATATCTGTCATCACGAGCCAGTGGCAGTGATATATTTACTGGATTTTTCTGTACTCATCCAAACATCTCTTACAACAAATCAGTGATTCAAAAAAAAAAATGCAATTATCTTAGCTCTTCATCTCAGAAACACATTTCTTTTTTTCTTTATTGCATTCTGAAGAGTGCTTTTCCCCCCTAGGAAGCCATCTTTCTCTTTTTCTTTTCACGGGTGTGTGTCTGTGTGCTTGGTATTAGGAAGAGCTATCAAAGTGGTTCATCTTTTTTGCTGTTCTCCATGGAATTTAGAATAATTTTTCAAGAAGAAAGACCATGGATTGATAGTATATTGACTTAGCTTTAAGATTTAAAGTTGTCAAGAGTTTTTTTCAAAGGTTTTAAAAATATTTATTCTTATTTTATCTTCTTGGATTTACACAATTTTTCTTTATTGGTAAATTTTTCTTTAGAATAATGTGCCAAACCACACTAAGGGTTAATCAGAGTGATGACTTGTGTGGTTAGCAGCTGTGTAAGATGTTTGTTAATTTGGAGGTAAAATGCACAGAGATTGTGCTTTGTCACACGTAACCTAGGGCTCCCCAAATTGATAATAAAACAGGAAGTGATCACTAATATGCCAGATAAATGTAGAAACTAAGTACTTTGCTAAACCCGAGAAAATAAAATTATTTATTCTTTAGTTTGATCAGTTGACATTTCACAAGTAACTTTGGTACCAACTAGGAATCAAACTACTATCTTTATTACAATTTTGTTTTTTATGTTACCTTGATCTGTAGAGCAAAAATACCATTTTCTTTTTTTAAAAATTTTAGCCCATTGATCGGTCTTATCCTATGAACTTGATTAGAAATTTGTTTCTATGAATTATTTGATATATAATAATTTATATGATCATCTATTTTTATATATGGGCATGCAGTGTTTTTTCACTGAGAATGACAACCATTAAAGACAGTGCAAAGTAAACTGCTTTTCATAAGTGCTCATAAAATAGTATATTTCTATTGAAATGTATAGGACATGTTGTGCATTGCTGAAGGGAAAACAAGCTTTGTATGCTGTTTGATGGGTTAAAATCTGACCACTGCTTGAGCTATATACAGAAAGGGGGTTAGATGTCATATCACAGAAGCATTTTAAGTTATCTAAAGTTCTCATTATTTCATTATATTATTATACTTAGGGGGAAAGTGATGACTGAAATACCTAAGTCAAACAGATTCTGTAAAGTCTGACACTACTCATTCATTCATTTATTCAAGTGTTCATGCAAAAACTATTTAAGTCCCTGTATGTGTCAACACTGTGCTATACTCAAGCGAAATGGTGTTGAACAAGGCAGATACAAGCCCTGCTCTCATTTACTAGGGATGCTCTTCTTTATTTGTGGGCTGAGTTGTAGATACAACTTCTCTAATCACACCTATGAAAATGTATTTTCTAGCTTAAGAAAATCACAGGAAGAGAGCAGTGAATAGTCCTACTTCCACTATAAAGGATCTCTGCCTCACACTTACTGAAATTCAGATGAGAAATACCCAAAGGTTACTTAGTGTGTTCCAGGTATTAAGATATTCCACAGTCTACATTATAAAAATTCTGAGACAGAATCTTAGAAAAATTCTGAGACGGGGAAATTACAATAGCATTCTTTTGGAAACATTGAGGCTGGCTATTCTCACTCTTGATGGAATGTCTTTTGCACAATTTAGTTTAAATTATATTCGCATGTGTTAGTATACTGGCTGGGAAGAGAAAAGCATCTTTCCATCTGTCAATGCCATGCAAGTTATGCAGACGAGTTAACACAATTCATATTATCAAATTAAAAGTTTTTGGTTCTGGCTTGGCTCCTGTGGCTCAAGCAGCTAAGGTGCCAGCCACATACATCTGAGCTGGCGGGTTCGAATCCAGGCTGGGCCCGCCAAAACAACAGTTGATGGCTGCAACCAAAAAATAGCTGGGCATTGTGGCAAGCATCTGTAGTCCCAGCTACTTGGGAGGCAGAGGCAGGAGAATCGCTTGAGTCCAGGAATTGGAGGTTGCTGTGAGCTGTGATGACACGGCACTCTACCCAGGGCAACAGCTTGAGGCTCTGTCTCAAAAAAAGGAAAAAAAAAGTTTTTGGTTCTTTTGAGTTGAAGGGATAGCATAAAGAAATAGGACTTTATTAATTTCTCTAGCCAACGTTATCAGCCACCTATGAATGGAATTTGATTATTTCAGCTGCATGTTTTGCTTAGAACTCATCTTGCAAACCAATAATGACACTTATAATTTACTCTCCATAGAAATTAACTGTATTTCAAAAACACCTTTTCACACTTTTTTTTTTGAGACAGAGTCTTACTATGTCACCCTCTGTACTGTGCTGTGTCATCACAGCTCACAACAACCTCAAACTCTTGGGCTTAAGTGATTTTCTTGCCTCAACCTCCCAAGTAGCTGGGACTACAGGCGTCCATCACAATGCCTGGCTATTTTTTTTTGTTGCAGTTGTCATTGTTGTGTAGCAGGCCTGGGCCAGGCTTGAACCTGCCCGCCTCGGTGTATGTGCCTGGCGCCCCACTCATTGAGCTACAGGTACTGAACAAATAGTTGTTGCACTATTATCTTCTCTACTGATGAGAAAAAAAAAAGGCACAAGCTAATCTAGTGGTTTGTGGAAAGTTCTACAGTAAAACAACAGTAGAGATGACATATCTTTTGATTCTCAGCCCATGGGCTTTCCACTTTACTAGAATCTGCTGCTGGGGTAGCCTTCAGGGAATTCCATTTTAGATCCACACTGTAGTGCTAAACTGAACTTGGCTCTTCAAGGGCCAAGAAGAATTCTGTGTAATTCTCTGATGCCCTTTTTTCATGTCACATTTCTTTGCAGATCTAACCTGACTACGGGTATATAAATGCCCTGATATGAAACAGAAACATCTTAAGTAGTTAGTGTTCTGTGACCCAAAAGCTGAATTTCCAGTAAGGTATGTTTAGGAGCCAAGGTGCTCACTACACCAGCTGGGATGAAAAGTCAGCTTGTTTCATCTCAGCAAGAGAGAACTGTCACAGCACCAGCTGCTTCTCATCCGGGAAGCCTTTCTCTTTTAGAAGCCATGTGAGTGAGTTCACCACCAGGGGACGCAGTTTTACTATAAAGTAGTAGGCACAGCAAAAGGCGCGCTCCCACCTTAATCTTTTCCAAAGTCTGAACATGAAAAGTGTTCACTGCTTCAGATCTGCACACCCTCTGCGTAACTGATTCGTAGGAATGACGGTGGAGGCTTGCTTTAAAAGCTACACAAGAATGTCAAATTTAAACAGTTAAGCTATCTGAGTTCATTAATTTATTTTTCCTTGCTGCTGGAAAGGAAAATGCAGTATTAATGGAGATAATCATGACTGATAATCCAAATGAAAGCAATTTTGGCAAATTTTACTATACCTTTTTATTTAAACAAGAATGTCAAACTCTTTTTCTCCAAAGGGAGAAAGTTTTAGCCTCCATGAAAAATAGTTTCAGGCTAAGAAACCGTTTGGTCAAATAAGGAAAATAAAAGAGCACTGAAATTGTAGGAATAGAATCCTAATAGAAGCTTTATCTCTTGCTTTAGCCTGAAGAATGAAAACAAATCAGAGGGACGGACAAAGTCATCTTTCTCCCCTGAGGTGGATCTACATGAAATAATGTACAAAAATATTTAAGTGGGGGGCAGGGCTCCAAACAAACCAACAACTGCGAGTTAACAGTTTAAAAAAATCGGTCACAAATCACATCATCTTGGCCTTGTTTCATACAAATGAAGCAATTAAAGTAGCTCCTCTTGGAGAGGAACAGTTGAGATTTCTCAAAGGAGAAGATAACCTTCCTCCTGGTTAGCACGGTGGGGGAGGAAGGTGGAGATTGCCTATCAAATCTCAAGTCAAATTCTTGGGTTTTCTTTCTACCAGTGGTTACACGAGAGTGAAATACATATATGTGAATTTTCTTTTAGAGATCAGAGAGGTTTGGGATTCACTGGGGAGAGATGTTAATCCCCGTCCTCAAAAGAATCAAGATGTACCATACCTTTAAAATAAACATAACTTGAAGAAAAACTGGCAATGGGAGAGGAAACTAGTTACAGAAATGGGAGAACATCGTCCTGAATTGTTCCAGAACAAACACATTTAATGCCAGGGAAGTAGACCACACAAGGTAATGTCAGAAGACTAGAAAAGGAAGGGAATGTGCTATACCAGTTTGTTTCTTCCCAGGCTCTTTCCAGCCTCATCTCCAGGCTGTTAGAAGGCGAGTCAGGCTGGTTGAGGGGCTGTCTCCCTTCCCTCTTAACCGTGCCTATTCATCGTTGCTGTCAGGCAGGTGCCAGAGCCCTAAACGAAGCAGCCTGGGTCAGAGGTCGCACCCCACCAGGAGGGTGGGGTTTAGGGGTCAGGGCGGGCTGAGCCTGACCCCGCCCAAGAGGGGGTGGGGCGTATAGGAGGCCCCGCCCCGGTGGCCCGGGGCTGCACGTGACCTGCGGCCCCGCCTCCCGGCCGCTCCGCAGCGCCAGCTCGGCAGGCGCGGGGCGTGAGTCTGGAGTGAGACCCGCCAGGCTGCAACTCCGCAGCGCCGGAGCGCGGCGGGCAGTAACTTTGTCCCCGGAGCGGCCGTGGCGGCGGCTGCTGCCGTGGCAGCAGGAGCCGGGAGAAGGAAGGCGGTGGTCGTTGCTCCCGCCAGCTCCGGCTGTCTAGCTCGCTGAGACTGCCGGCCCGGGAAGCCCGGGGCCCCTGCCTTATGTCCCGCAAGGCGAGCGAGAATGTGGAGTACACGCTGCGGAGCCTGAGCAGCCTCATGGGCGAGCGGCGCAGGAAGCAGCAGGAGCCGGACGCGGCGAGCGCGGCTGGGGAGCGCAGCCTGCTGGCGGCCGCCGAGTCGAGCACCAGCCTGCAGAGCGCGGGCGCGGGCGGCGGCGGCGGCGGCGGCGTCGGGGACCTGGAGCGCGCGGCGCGGCGGCAGTTCCAGCAGGACGAGACCCCCGCCTTCGTGTACGTGGTGGCAGTCTTCTCCGCACTCGGCGGCTTCCTGTTTGGCTATGACACCGGAGTGGTGTCTGGGGCCATGCTGCTGCTCAAGCGGCAGCTCAGCCTGGACGCGCTGTGGCAGGAGCTGCTCGTGTCCAGCACGGTGGGGGCGGCCGCGGTCTCGGCGCTGGCCGGCGGCGCCCTCAACGGCGTTTTCGGCCGCCGCGCCTCCATCCTCCTGGCCAGTGCCCTCTTCACCGCCGGCTCCGCGGTGCTGGCCGCGGCCAACAACAAGGAGACACTGCTCGCCGGCCGCCTGGTCGTGGGGCTCGGCATCGGTGAGTTCGGGCTCCGCGAAGGGCGCCCAGGACCCGGTGTCACCGCCCTCGACTCTGGTTGTTGCCTTCCCTTTGCGCCTCCAGGGTCCCGCGTCGGGTCTCACCACGACCAGAGAATTCTTCACTCCCTGGCCCCCAGAGCCCATCCGTTTTGGTACAGACGCAAAGGTTTCCTTGGGAGGTGGGGGTGGAGTGGCATTGCCCCTAGCCCACGTGGAGATTTTGGTCTCCTTCGGACCAGTCAGCCTGGGGATTGTCTCCTCCCAGCACTTCCAGAAGCCAAGTTGATCACCAGCTTTTCCCTTGATCCAGCCTAACCTGATGCTACTTCTTGAGTTTAGGAGGGGTCTCTCTGGCACTTCCCAGTCTGTTACTCCACTGCTGGTCTTTTTCCTTTCTTAGAGTTCCCAGCTTTGAACCCATTCAGTTATAAAGTACCAGTAAAACATTTTTTAGAATTAAGTAATTCTGGAGTCAAAGTGTTGTTTACTGCCCCTCCCCTTTCCTTCTTTTGTTATTTATCTGTAGATGGCATCTCTTTTTGCTTCTGTGCTGTTGTGTAGCCTCTCAACTTTTATTCTTTAATCAAGTGAAATCCATTTTCCTGCTTTTCTAACTTTTTCCTTCGAATTCGTATTCACGCATTCTCTTTGGTTTTGTCTCTCCTGCTTTCCAGCGGGGAAGCAAATGATCTGTTAAAGGTCGTGTACCTTTCCTAAATTCATTTAGGAGCTACTCCCCCTGTGGATAAGTGCCCAGCAAGATAGAAGTTTGCAATTTACTTCAAAAAAGAACGCGTTAAGGTTCCCCCATCATTGATTTTTTCACCTGGGTTGCTGAGCAGGGGAGGTACAATTGGCAAGTTCTTGGCAGAGGAAAGCTGTTTGGAATGTGCTCAGTATTGTTAGAAAGAAAGCACTTTTGAGGGAAAGTGGGGGGTTGTGACTTAAATCTCACTAGTAATTTTTCTGAGACACACCACTGGTGCTTTTTTAATGTTTCATTTCATAATTCAGTTTTTTGTTTCCCTTAGGGTGCTGTTGAAGTATTTTCTTCCCTATGGTTGGGGCTTGATGAAAGCACTTTAAACCTGGGGCTGCTGTGGATCTGTGCATTCACCACTTGTTTGATGTGTCTGCTTTTGCCTTTTCTCTGTGGGTTCGAAAGGGAAGTAAAGGGCATTTATTAAACTCCACATGTGGGAACCATGAGCCTCACACGCAACTCACTGTACTTTATATCCAAACTCTGTCGTTGCTAACCTTCCTTTATGCTTGTTTATTGGGCTATTAATTAGTGAAGCAGGGCAGAACTCTCAGTAAAACGTTAAGTTGGCCTCTTAAAGTCCAAACTGATTCCCCAAATCCAATTCAAATGAAACCTGTGCCTTCAAGACCCTTCAACAAATAACTTGGCTGTTAAAGTCACATGACCAGGATTCTTTGCTCAACGTTGTCAGCTTGGCACATCTGGACCTTCTTTCCTTTCTTTTGACAAATCATGTAATTTCAGATAGCAAGATTTATTCAGCATACCTGAATCTTGTGATTTTTGAAATGGAGTAGTGTTTCGCAGAGATTTCTAAATGAAGCTTCCTAGTGTGGAGCTGTGTGGTAGGTCTTGGATAGAATTTTGGGTACTGTGTTGAGTCTTTTATTTGACATGAAAATGGAGTTCCTGTTGTATGTTCCCCTTCCAGATGTTGTGGGCGGAAAGGTGAGGGGAGTTTATACTCCACAGCAAGGTGAAAGTAATGAGAGGTTGAACTTGCTGAGAGAGGCTGTCAGAAATGGCTGATGAATTCAGAGGGTTTGGTTGTCCCCAACAGAGGGAAGCGGGAAGCTGGTGCCCATGGGAATGGTGTGTTACACAAGACTATTTTAGTAGAAGTGAGGAAAGTACCTTCTAAGGAAGGGAATCAGTCAATAAAGAAAAGCATAGGCCATGTTTGGGGGATAAGGTGAATGCAACAAAGAGGTTGAAGCAAGAGATAAGACTGGAAATGTTGATATGCAAGAACTGGGGAGGCTTCTCTATCTCCCAGCTTCCTTCCATGTTGTCTGGGCTGGTCAGCTGAACAGAGAAGCCCAGTTGAGATTCAGTCCTGATAGGGCCCTTCCCATCTTGCCTCTCCCAGAAAACACACCCCTCGGAATAGAAGCCCTGAGGTAAAGTATTAGTATTGTAAAAGCCTTCTTCATTTACAAAATGAAGAATCTTTAAGGTCACAAACAGGCTTTGAAAGAGGCTGCATTCAAAACAAAACAAAACAAAAATCCCACTTAAAACTTAAAAAGATTACTACCCTTCTAAAGAGAAGTCATGTGAATTTTTTTTTTAGCTACAAGGAAATAGGTCCCTAACATGAGCATTTTTTGAAGAACACTGAATCAGTTTTGCTTGTTTAGTACACCAAATCTGGGTTAATTTCATGCTATCTTTTTTCAGTAGTCAAATTTCTTGTGTGGTCAGGGGTTTGTTTTGTCCTTTTGTTGTTTAGTAAATGTTGATGAATAGCAAAATGTGGCTTCTGGTACCTTTTTCAGCCAAGTTTGCTATGTTTTCAGCCAAGTTTTCAGCCAAGCTTCTTTATTCCATAAATTTACCTGTGGTAAATAATAAGGCCTCTAAGGGCAGGGATTTTAGTCAGTTTTACTCACTGGTATATTCCCAGGCACATAGAAAACACTTTTTTGAATAAAGAATGAAAGATTGAGCAGAAACATTTAAAAAAATTTCTCTTGCTAGTAAAAGTATCACTTTTAAGTTAGGATTATTCTTTTTAAAAAACAAAATAGTACCTTGTCAAAAATATTTGAAGTGGGGCAGCACCTGTGGCTCAAAGGAGTAGGGTGCTGGCCCCATATACCAGAGGTGGTAGGTTCAAACCCGGCTCCAGACAAAAACTGCAAAAAAACCCCCAAAAACTGAAAGGCCATCTAAAGGTTGTAGTTGTAATAGTTTAATGAATAATTTACCTATTTAACAAATGCTAATTAAGCTTCTATTAATGATTCTGTCTGATTTAGGGTGGGCTGGAACTAGATAAGGTAAACATCCCACCTGGGAGGTGTTTTTTTCTATAATGTACCAAAAAAGACACATACACAAGAAATTACAAGGAAACAATGGTTTCTCAGTGGTACCAGAGGAAAATATGAGTGGGCGACTGATTATTTTAGGGGAAATAAATTGAACACAGAAGTAAGGTTTTACGGAAACAGGAATATTTAAACTAGGGTTTAAAGTGTGAGTAGTTTAGCATGTAATGTTGGGGAAGACAGGAAAGTGCTTATTTAGTGCTTTAGTCTGGACTAGGCACAGTGTTTTGTGTATATTTCTCATTTAATCTTCCTAACTGTGAAAGAAGTCTCCTTAAGTGGTAAGGTCATTGATACAGAGTCAGGATTTAAAAAACAAAACCTTGGATTTTTTGCTCTGTTACTAGGCTGGGCATTTAAGGTGGAGTTAACAGTAGGTGGCAAGGCACAGAAAAAGCAGTATTTGAAGGGTAGGTGATGGGAGGTGGTTATCAGATTGGAATTTTTTTTGGTTGGGAGGCTTTAAGCTAAATAGAGTTTATTTGTTCCTGCTATGTAGGCTTAGACTTTGGAGGTTTTTAGCTGTAAATGATGTATTCAGATTAAACATCTCTTGAATCTGACTTTTTTTTTAGTTTTAATTTTTTTTTTCCTTTTCCCCTTACTTCTGCCTCTTGGACTTTTTTAGTGTTAGGAATCCTTTGCTGAGATAAGCTAATGCAAGGTGAGTAAAGTGTAGCATGTGGGCATGAATTACTGACATAGGAAGAGACCGAAACCATTCAAAAAGATGAAGGAGTCAAGCAGTAGAGTGTAGGTGTTAACCTGTATTAAGTGAGTCGTATAATAAAAGAAACATCAGAAATTCAGGGTATTAGTGTTTGTTTTGGAGTGAGAGTTCCGTTTCCTTGCCTAGTTGCAACAAAATCAGCTTATTGAGTGCCTGTTGTATATTTTAGGTTTTTGTTTCACCAGAGGCTGCATCTCTTGTTTTGCTCTTATACTCTAGCCCTGAGACCCAACTTTCTCCATTGTCTCTGCCTGCTACAGAGACATCACTTGAACTTTTTTTTTATTAATTAATTTTTTTACTTTTTTTTAATTGTTGGGGATTCATTAAATGTACAAGAAACCAGGTTATACTGATTGCATTTGTTAAGTAAACTCCCCAAAAGGTGAGTCACACACCGAGACCCCCCACCCCCTCCCTCCTTCCCTCTCTCTGCTCTGCCCTTCCCCGATCCCCCACCGTGTACGAGGTCATAAATTGTCCTCATATCAAAATTGAGTACATTGGATTTATGCTTCTCCATTCTTGTGATGCTTTACTAAGAATAATGTGTTCCACTTCCATCTAGGTTAATACAAAGGATGTAAAGTCTCCATCTTTTTTAATGGCTGAATAGTATTCCACGGTATACACATACCAGAACTTGTTAATCCATTCCTGTGTTGGTGGGCATTTAGGCTGTTTCCACATTTTGGCAATTGTAAATTGAGCTGCAATAAACAGTCTAGTGCAAGTGTCTTTATGGTGGAAGGATTTTTTTCTTTCTGGGTAAATGACCAGTAATGGGATTGCAGGATCAAATGGGAGGTCTAGCTTGTGTTCTCTGAGGATTCTCCATACTTCCTTCCCAAGAGGTTGTTTTAGTTTGCAGTCCCACCAGCAGTATAAAAGTGTTCCCTTCTCTCCACATCCACACCAGCATCTGCAGTTTGAGATTTTGTGATGTGGGCCATTCTTGCTGGGGTTAGATGATATTTCAGGGTGGTTTTGATTTGCATTTCTCTAATAATTAGGGATGATTAGCATTTTTTCATATGTTTGCTAGCCATTCATCTATCTTCTTTAGAGAAGGTTCTATTCATGTCTCTTGCCCATTGATATATGGGATTGTAGGCTTTTTTCCATGTGGATTAATTTGAGTTCTCTATAGATCCTAGTTATCAAGCTTTCGTCTGATTCAAAATATGCAAATCTCCTTTCCCATTGTATAGGTTGTCTGTTTGCTTTGGTTGTTGTCTCCTTAGCTGTACAGAAACTTTTTGGTTTAATTAAGTCCCATTTGTTTATTTTTGTTGTTGTTGCAGTTGCCCTGGAAGTCTTCTTCATAAAGTCTTTCCTCAGGCTAATATCTTCCAGTGTTTTTCCTAGGCTTTCTTTGAGGATTTTTATCGTTTCCAGCCTTAAATTTAGGTCTTTTATCTATTGGTAAGGATTTTGTTGAGATTTTTTTTGCATCTATTTTCATTAGTGAAATTTTTCAGACAAATGGAGTTCAGAAGAAAAGAGGGGTTGCAATCTTATTTTCAGATACAAGAGGATTTAAAGTAACCAAAGTCAAAAAAGCCAAAGATGGACACTTTGTATTGGTCAAGGGAAAAATACAACAAGAAGACATTTCAATTCTAAATATTTATGCAGCTAACTTAAATGCTCCCAGATTCTTGAAACAGACCTTAGTGAGTCTGAGCAATATGATATCCTATAACACCATAATAACAGAGGACTTTAACACTTCTCTAACAGAGCTGGACAGATCCTCTAAACCAGTGGTTCTCAACCTGTGGGTCATGACCCCTTTGTAACAATGAAAATGCATTGCGGCATTAGGAAGGTTGAGAATCACTGCAAACAGAAATTAAACAAAGATGTAAGGGACTTAAATGAGACCCAAGAACAACTGTGCTTGATAGATGTATATAGAACACTCCATCGAAAAGCTAAAGAATATACTTCTCATTGGCCCATGGAAAAAATTGATTATATCCTAGGACACAAAACAAACCTCAACAGAATCAAAAGAATTGAAATTTTACCTTGTATCTTTTCAGACCCGAAGGGATGAAAGGTGGGGTCTAAAGAAAACATTCAGCCCCACACAAAGGGATGGAAATTAAACAACCTTACACTGAATGACAGTTGGGCGCAGGAAGAAATAGAAAAGGAAATCATTAGCTTCCTTGAGCATAACAACAGTGAAGACACAAGCTACCAAAACCTGTGGGATACAGCAAAAGCAGTCCTTTAAATGCCTACATCCCAAAAGAGAGCGCATCAACAGACTAACAAGCCATCTTATGGAATTGGAAAAAGAAGAACAATCTAAGCCTAAACCCAGCAGAAGAAAAGAAATATCCAAAATTAGATCAGAGATTAATGAAAATGAAAACAAAGAATCATTCAGAAAATTAATGAAACAAGGAGTTGGTTTTTTGAAAAGATAAACAAAATAGATAAACCTTTGGCCAGACTTACTAGAAATAGAAAAGTAAAATCTCTAGTAACCTCAATCAGAAATGATAAAGGGGAAATAGCAACAGATGCCACAGAGATGCAAGACATTTATCTCTGAATACTACAAAACACTCTATGCCCAGAAATTTGACAACGTGAAGGAAATGGTTCAATATTTGGAATCACACCCTCTCCCTAGACTTAGCCAGGAAGAAATAAGTCTCCTGAACAGACCAATTTCAAGCACTGAGATCAAAGAAATAATAAAAAAATCTCCCAACAAGGGCCGGTGGTGCCAGTGGCTCATGAGTAGGGCGCTGGCCCCATATACTGAAGGTGGCGGGTTCAAATCTGGCCTTGGCTGAACTGCAAAACAGTAAAATAGTCGGGCGTTGTGGTGGGTGCCTGTAGTCCCAGCTACTCAGGAGGCTGAGGCAAGAGAATCGCTGAAGCCCGGGAGATGGAGGTTGCTGTGAGCTGTATGACACCACGGCACTCCACCATGGGCAGTAAAGTGAGACTGTCTCTACAAAAAAAAAAAAAAAAAAAAAAAAAATCTCCCAACAAAATAATGTCCTGGTCTAGATGGCTTCACAGCAGAATTTTATCAAGCCTTTAAAGAAGAGCTTATTCCCATACTGCAGGAATTATTCCAAAAAATATAGGAGGAAGGAATCTTTTCCAAAACGTTCTATGATCACCCTGATACCACAGGAAAAGACCCAACTGAAAAGGAGGACTTCACACTTAAATTTTTTAAAGTGGAAGACCCAAATTTCAAATAAGGCACAAATTTTCCATCTCGGAGATTATTGTATTCTAATAGGGTTAATCTTATTTTGTGTGCTCTTCATACATCTCATTTTGCAAGTGTGTGTTTAAAAGTATCATAGTTAGAATCAACGTTGTAGGTGCGGTTAACTGCAATAGGATTGGGGGAATCTGAGTTCACTCAAGTTTGCTTTTCTTAAAAAAAAATTATTCTGTGACCATGTTTCTCCCATGAATGCCATACAGGAAATTGTCTAGAAAAGGCAAATTCCAAGATCATGGTACCATTATCACGAGTAGCATGTATGCAATCAACCAAAAAGCATACAAATCAGCCCTTTCTCCACGGTTTTGGCATTTATTGTTCATTGTAAATAGTGATTTAGTGCCTACATAGGGAATGTCAGGAATTCTTGAAATTCTATTATTCACTGGTATTCAAAATCTTTACTGAGAATTGACATATTAATTTATACATCACTGGATTTGTTGAATTAATCTTAGATTTACATCAGTTTTCCTCTGTCAGCCTCTGCTTCAGGACTCCCTCTGTTGGAACCCAATTTGTAGCTGCATATGGAAGCTTGTTATTGGCATGTCATGGCTTCTTGAGTCACACTTTTAGAAATTTTTTTTTTAAACAGCACCTCGAATTCTTATTTCTCAATGCAAAGCAAGTGTAAAATCTTGTTCAATCACAAAAATCGTGCAATATTGAGATTATCATCAATAAAGAATTTCATCTAAGGTAAGCTTAGCCAGAAGCAGCCGAATTTTCAAATAGTTGCTCAGCTAATAAATATTGTTAGTGGGGGATGATTAAATTTGCTTTTTTCTACTACCCCCCTCCCTTAATTTCTTTCTGTTTGGTTGTTTTTTTAAAGTGGGACTTCGGTGTCAGATTTATGTTCCCTACTGGTGTAACCCTGACAAATGAAATAAAACCTCCTTTGACTTCCCGTATTTCCCCGTTTTACACACATCAACAGTTTGGTTCCCAGCCCTGCCCCTTTCCTATCTGGCAGCTTAGGAGGATTATAACCTAGTTATGTTTGCCAGGTGGTATTGCAACACTCTGCTCAAGTGAGTTGTTAGTTAGATGACGTAGGTTTGTTAACATGAGTTACACGAGATTGTTCATGTGACTTCTCTGGAAAGCACTGCTCTTTTTTATTCATCCATATTTCCTCTGTATTATAATCTTAAAGAAAGAACGTGGTCAAGGTTTGTCTCTGATCAAACTTGGTTCCTTTATATTTCCTACCTATTTTTAGCGCCCCCCCATGTCTTTACCTTTCTTCTTCTACTGATGTGTCAGAGTAAATAAGTGAGTAATAGCAAGACTTTTATTCTATTAGTAGTTAATGCTAACAGTAGCAAAACTTCCATTGTCAGGAAGAAAATTTGTAGTCACTAGAGAACCCTCAAACTTTTTCCCTATTTAAAATTTAATTTCTGTGGAGATAGAGAAAAAAAATAAGCAGGTTTTTACAGGTATTTTTAAACTAGGGTTCGGAGTTCCGCACACTATTTTAGCCTTTTATTGGAAGCCACTGTTGGGAATGGTGTGGTCTGTAGGATCAAAGCCACGCTGATGATTGGGCGGCACCTGTGGCTCAGTGAGTAGGGCGCTGGCCCCATATACCGAGGGCTGCAGGTTCCAACCCAGCCCCGGCCGAACTGCATCAAAAATTAGCTGGGCGCTTTGGTGGGCACCTGTAGTCCCAGCTACTTGGGAGGCTGAGGCAAGAGAATCGCCTAAGCCCAGGAGTTGGAGGTTGCTGTGAGCTGTGACTCCACAGCATTCTACCAGGGGCGATAGAGTGAGACTCTGTCTCTACAAAAAAAAAAAAAAAAAGCCACACTGATGGAGCTTCTGTTCACAGCCAGGCTGGGCACGGTGACAGGGGGTCCCCTGTGAGCGGTGGTACCAGTGTTCTTCATTATCTGATTTCTGCATCTCCCTGTCTTGCCCTGGAGGAGTCTAGGCAGTCACTCTTCAGGGCTGGGTATGAATCGGCAATCAAGTTAGCTGTCAACTGCCACGTCTACATATCTACATCTAAGATATGTAAAATACGGAGAAAGGATATAGCAGAGCTTAAAGAAATGAAGGAGGCAATCAGGAAATGTAAAGATGCAGTAGACAGTATTAAAAATAGGTTAGACCATGGAGAAGAAAGCCCTAGAAATGATGGTACCTGAGAAATATTCAATGCTTATGCTTCTCAGCACTTTGTATATACTAATTTACATAGTCTTCATAATAACCCAGTGGTTACCTTTAAGATGGGGTTATTTATGCAGAAAGAGACGAAGTAACTTTCTCAAAAGCTCCTGGGTGGAGCCAGAGCTTGTACCTAAGAAAGAGGTGTGACTTCCCAGTCTGTCTGTACTCAACCACTGTGGCACTCCTCCCTGAAACTGTGAAACTGGAGTAATTGTTCTTCACCACGGCTTGTCACATGAACATTACTTCTGTTTGTTTTGCTATAGGTTTATACTTTTATTGTGGGGTAAAAACCCACAACATTAAATTTACCATCTTAACCTTTCTCAGGTGTGCAGTTCAATATCGCAATACTACGTGGTTGAACAGTAGTCCTCTGGGACGTTTTCATCATATAAAACCAAAACTCCTGTACATATTTTAACACTCATTCCCCATTTCACTCCCCAAACCCTTGGCAACCATCTTTCTATTTTCTGTTTCTGTGATTTTGACTGCTTTAGATACTTTCTCAAAATCATGCCGCATTTTTCATGCTTATTTCACTTGAGGTTCAACCATGTTACGGCATAATTTCCTTCTTTTTAAAAGCTGCTTAGTATTTCATTGTAAACATATACCTCATTTTCTTTATCCACTCATTTATTTTGCTTCTACCTCTTGGCTTTTGTGGATTATGCTGCACCAAATGTGGGAGTGCAACTATCTCTTGCAGATCCTGTTTTGAATTCTTTTGGGTAAATACTCAGCAGTGGGCTTTCTGAACCATATGGTAATTCTAGTTTTAAGTTTATGAGGAGTTTGTATTTTCCATAGTGGCTACAGAGTTTTACATTGCTATTTACAGTGCACAAAGGTTCCAATTTCTCTGTATTCTCACCAACACTTGTTATTTTTACTTGTACTAACCACCCTCATAGATGTGAGGTGATGTTTCACTGTGGTTTTTATTTACATTTCTCTTATTTGTGATTTTGAGCATTTTTTTATTGTTGGCTGTTTATATATATTCTTTGGAAAATTATTGTCTTTTCAAGTTCTTTACTACTTAATTGGGTTATTTTTATTGCTGTTGAGTTGTAGAAGTTCCTTATGTATTATTAATATTAACCTCCTTTCAGATATGCAATATGGAAATATTTTCTTTCATTTCCATAGGTTGCTTTGTTGATTGATTCCTTAGATGTGCATTGATTCCTTAGATGTGCAGTTTTTAAGTTCGATGCAGTTCCATTTGTCTATTTTTGCTTTTGGCTCCTTTGTGTTTGGAGTTATGTCCAATAAATGATTGCCAAAGCCAGTGTCTTGAAGTTCTTCCCTATGTTTTCTTCTAAGAGTTTGATAGTTTTAGGTCTTGTGGTTAAGCCTTTAGTACCTTTGAATTAATGTTTTTATGCGGTGTAAGTTAAGGCTATAACTTCACTCTTTTTTATGTGATTATCCACTCTTCCCATCACTGCTTGTCAAAGAGATTATTCTTTCCCCTAAACGTCATTTTTAACATAAAAACTTTAAGTTTAATGAGGTTTTTAAGAGCACGCCCATGGCATATATCAAGGAGTAACAATGAGGAAGGCAGAACTGGGTTAGGAAATCTACTTTCCCTTGCTAAGGGCTATTGAACAAGATGCCTATAATTAGGACTGCTGTGTTACACAACTGCAGGGGGACCTGTTCTCCCAGTGTTCACTCTAAAGTGGGTGCATTCACATGGAATACAGTGAAAATGGGGCTCCCAAGAGTTGGACAACACAGTAACTGCCTTTGTTGCAGCAACTAAAATGTGAAATGTGCTTTTAGTATTTTTTCCATTCAGCTCACGATGTTCTCAGTGCGTGGAATGTGCTTTTCCCTAATATCCTCTTTTCCCCCATCCCACAACCATTCACCGAGTAATGACTTGGTTGGGTGCTGGGAGACTAAAAATAGTCCTTCTTCATAAAAGACTAAATTCTGCTAGGGGAAGACAAACACAAGAGTGCGGTAATGTGGTGTTAATCCTAGGAAAGAAGTATTTGTAGGATGTTTACTCATCTTTCCCTGGCCAGCTGTGTCATGAAAACTTCCTCAGTGGCCTCTGCTAAATGTTAGCACTTTCTCTGAACCACACTCATGGCATTTGACTGCTTTATTCCCTACAGCGCTATCTTTTTTGAGCATGGTTCGTCTCTACTGATAGACCAGAAAACTCATGGGTGTTAAGGAATTAGGTATTAATAGTATTTATATCCTCCCATTGCATTTACTACCATAATTTTTATATAGTAAGCTTTTAAATATATAGCAAACTAAAGAGTGTATGAAAGTAATACGCAACAGAATATTGCTGTAGTTGAAAACTAGAAACCTCAGGTAGGAACTTCACTGCAGCACTGTTAATTAAGAAAGTGGAGTGACTTGATAGTTAAGCTTGAGGCCTCTGAATCCACACTGCGTTGGCCTGCTCCATGGGTAGGCACTTAGTAGCTGTGTTGATGTGTCACGTTACTAAATCTCTTGTGCTTCCATTTCTTTACTGGAGTGGGACAATACCTGCCTTTTCCAGTTGTTGCAAGGATTAAATGTGTTCATATTTGTAAAGTGCTTTCACAGCAATGCAAAGCATCACTGGTTAAATGTTCATACAAAAGCTGCGTAATCTTTGGCAGATTACCACTATGTGCTTCTGTTATTGAGTCTCTCAAATGAGCATTATTATAGCACCTAGAAAATAGTGTTGTTGTAGAAATTAAATGAGTATTAGCTCCTGTCATGAGGTATAGTCATCTCCATTGTTGCTGTAATACCTTTCTATATTCAAGGGAGATAAACTTGTTAGATTTTTATATTTATCCCAACTAGTAACCAATGATAAAAACTTTATAATATAAATGGAACCAAATGGAAAAACAGAATGAATAATGTAAAAGTGAGGCAGTGCTGTCAAGGGTTCAGTGTATATTATCAATACATAAGATTTGGATCTTGAAGAAGGTTGTAAACATCCGAGGAGGTCAGACCTTCTGGTGGGAGGAAGTAAGAATTGATACATGTAAATTATGGAGGTGATTAAGCAGTTTGTCTTGGCAATATGGAAGGGTGGAATAAGAAAGTAGTAAAAATATGAATCTATTTGTTAGAGTATGGTCTCGCTTAGTAGTAAGAGACCAGCATTTGATTTATCTTGTACTGTAATTATTGTACATGCTTATTTATAGACAAAGTCGTTCCATTCTGAGTGGAAAAGATGTACTGCCTTTTTAAGAGCCCAAAATTAATAGTTTCAATAAAAGACTTTAAAGTAATTGCTTTAGAATAAAACAAATTTTAGTAATGGAAGCGTTCATATAAAACTTGATTTTCATATTTTGGGGCTTAGTTTATGACTTCATGTCACAACTTACTGCATACAGTGTGGAGAGAAAATTGGAAACTAAAATGTATTCATGGTATTCAAGGACCAAGCATTTAATATTTGGTCAGCTACTACTTGTAGTTTTCAAAGTAAATCGTATCATACGAATTACAAATACACCTATATTCAGTACTGCTGTGTTACACAGCTGCTAGGGGACCCAAATTAAAAGTACAAATTGAAAATGATTTGGAGACACATCTAACTGGGGATTTAAAAGATTCTTGAGGTGGAGCCAGATTGCAGACCAGAAGGATTGTTCAGCTAAGCTCTCCTAGAATGAGAGAAACCCAGCCACACCTGATATGGGGACCTTACCCAGAGTTGTAGCTCAGGGAGCACAGTGAGGAGGTGGTGAACTGGATCCGGAGCAGTGGAAATCTGATAAATTAGGAAAGTGATTTCTACCAACTGGGATTGGCTGGCCCCTAACAGAGGCTCATGATGAGAGGAAGCCTTTCCGGAGTTTTCAGTTGTTGGGGGAAGCTATGTGTTGAGTGGAAAGCTTGGCAGAGTGTAGCAGACTCAAACTGTATATAGCAACCAGATTGGAATGCCAGTTGGAGTGGATTTGCCATAGGTTTGGTGGCTGAAGAGGCAGCCATACTGAGAAGGTCTTGGCATCCAGGGGGCTGCTTTTGTGGGAAGGTCATGAGAAAGTCTTAGTAGGGGCCTAAACCGTGGCCATCATAATTCCACTTGCCTGGATCAGAACTCCATTCTTGGGATAGGCTGAGGGATTCCCACACCCCACAGGAACTGGAGTCAGGGGGCACTGTGTGAGACCTATCCAAGAAGGATTCTTGTGAGCTTTAAGATCCCAACCCAGCAGGGTTTGAATGCTGAGGAAACAATCAGGCAATCACCAAAGGCAACTAAGTTG
The DNA here is from genome assembly GCA_963574655.1 of Perodicticus potto. Classification (NCBI taxonomy): domain Eukaryota; kingdom Metazoa; phylum Chordata; class Mammalia; order Primates; family Lorisidae; genus Perodicticus; species Perodicticus potto. The sequence continues at coordinate 1,877 of CAUYRH010075658.1, read as the reverse complement.
GGAGTAAGGACCATAGTGGTTGCTGGCTGGGCTCTCTGTCTCCACCCCCCCCCCCCACAGTGCCACTTGGTGTCCCAGTGACACATTGCAACATACTCTCATCAAGAGCAAGGACTGCTGTTTATTTGTCCCTGAGGAAGAGTTTGGTTTTGCTCAGGCTAAGGCCACTTCAGCTATGAGACAAGATAATTTGAAGCAGATGAGGCAGTGAGAAGGAAAAAGGAAGACATGGAGGTAAATAAGACAGAACACATGAGGAAGAACCAACAGAAAAATTCAGACAACGTGAAAAACCAAACAGAGGAACGCTTCCAAGGGACCATGAGGCAACTTCTGTAGAAGACGCTACCTATAAAGAATTAATGGGCTTGACAGAAATGGAATATAAAATATAGATGATAAAGACAATAAAAGGAATGGATGAGAAAATGGAAAGACAGAACCAAAAGTCAGATGAGAGATATGTAGAATATAGAAAGGATATGGCAGAGCTTAAGGAAATGTAAAGATGCAGTAGAAAGTATCAAAAATAGATTAGACTATGGAAAAGAAAGAAACTCAGAGCTAGAGGATAAAGTTTTCAAGTTAACCCAGGTAGTTAAAGAGGCAGAAAAGAAGAGAGAGAACTATGAGACTCCATGAAACATTCAAACATATGAATAATATGTATCCCTGAAAGGGAAGAAGATTGTCCCAAAGAAATGGAAGCCTTACTGGAAACTCATAAATGAAAACTTCCCAAGTTTTATCAAAGACCTCTACACATTCCTTTCAGATGGATATCGAATCCCGGGTCATCTAAACTCAAATAGAGCCTCTTCAAGACACATTGTGATGAGCCTGTCCAAAGCCAAGATGAAAGAAAAAATTCTGCAAGCAGCCTGGATTAAGTGCCAGCTGACCTACAGGGGCAGAGCCATTAGGGTGACAACAGACTTTTACGCTGAGACCTTATTATCCAGAAGAGTATGGTCATCAACCTTTAACATTCTTTTTTTTTTTTTCAAAGTATGATGTCTGTATTTTTTTTTTTTAACAAGTGAACAGTTTACTAAGAATTAAACAGAGGTATAATGTGATACAGTACAAGCAAGACACTCTAGATAGGTAGAATAGTACTACTCACACAGAAATTTAAATTTCACCTAAAAAAAAAAAAATCACAAGACAAAAGAGAAAGCAATTTCACTGTTATAAGATAAGATATTTCATGCAAAGTATTAACTCTGCCCCCCCAAAGCCCAACCTCCCAACAAACAAAAAGCTATCTGAGAATACTGCTGTACTAACATATTAACCACAATATAATCATTCACAGGAAAACAGTAATTAAGCGATGAATTGAATTAAATAACAAAGTTCAAACCATCATAAACTCCATAGACCACAATGATTTTACAAAACAAGCAATTCCAGAAATCTTATAAACAATAAAAGAAATATTTCAATATCAATCTACTTGATCTGGAAACACCTGATATTGAAATTGGAGAAAATATATTGTTATAAAGAGAAATTACAAACATGTTTCATTTATAGATGAGGATGCAATATCCTAAACAATATATTGACAAGTTGAATTACAAAACTAATATTTAAGTAATATACTTTAGTCAAATTGAATCCAATTTATTTGAAAGTTAGACACTATTTTCTTTTCTTTTCCTTTTTTTTTTTTTTTGGTTCTCTTTCCCTCGCCCCCTCCCTCCTTCTCTGTCTGTTCTCTCCTTCCCCCATGCCCCACTGTGTCATTCATTGTCATTAATTGTCCTCAAATCAAAGTTGAATACATAGGATTCTTTCTTCTCCATTCCTGTGATGTTTCACTAAGAATAATATGTTCCACCTCCATCCAAGTTACTACAAATGCAGCAAAG
>CAUYRH010075657.1:0-21157 GCA_963574655.1 Perodicticus potto | reverse complement strand
TGAGAGCTTCAGACATTGACAACATACCCCACTGAGGATGAGAGCTTCAGCATTGACAGCCTCCCCCACTGAGGATGAGAGCTGTGGACATTGACAGCCTCCCCCACTGAGGATGAGAGCTGTGGACATTGACAGCCTCCACCACTGAGGATGAGAGCTTCAGACATTGACAGCATCCCCCACTGAGGATGAGAGCTGTGGACATTGACAGCCTCCACCACTGAGGATGAGAGCTGTGGACATTGACAGCCTCCACCACTGAGGATGAGAGCTTCAGACATTGACAGCCTCCCCCACTGAGGATGAGAGCTGTGGACATTGACAGCCTCCCCCCCTGAGGATGAGGGCTGTAGATATTGACAGCCTACTCCACTGAGGATGAGAGCTTCAGACATTGACAACATACCCCACTGAGGATGAGAGCTTCAGCATTGACAGCCTCCCCCACTGAGGATGAGAGCTGTGGACATTGACAGCCTCCCCCACTGAGGATGAGAGCTGTGGACATTGACAGCCTCCCCCACTAAGGATGAGAGCTTCAGCATTGACAGTGTACCCCACTGAGGATGAGAGCTGTGGACATTGACAGCCTCCCCCACTGAGGATGAGAGCTTCAGACATTGACAGCCTCCCCCACTGAGGATGAGAGCTGTGGACATTGACAGCCTCCCCCCCTGAGGATGAGGGCTGTAGATATTGACAGCCTACTCCACTGAGGATGACAGCTTCAGACATTGACAACATACCCCACGTCATTCTTTCCTATCATTTTTCCACAAAGCCATCACTCCACTGCCCACCACCTGTCCTTTACCCCCACCTCACTCAGCTCCCTTGGATTCCTTCGTAACAGCTACCCTAGGACAGAAGTTGTACCACATATTCCAACAGGAGCCCTCTGGAAGAAGCGTGAGAAGCCGCCATCCAACTGGGTTGAGGGCAGCCAGAAGCACCTGCCAGCCCAGGACAGGGAACCTGGCTTGTGGGGAGACACTGTCCTTCCTCTCTGGCTCCAGCCAGGGCAAGATAGGGCTGGTGCCAGCTCTCTTTGCCCTGCCCCTCCTGGCTGCAGATGCCTCAGCCCCGGGGGTTGGGTGCCCCCATGGACCTCTCTGCTGCTTACCAACTTTCTCTTTTCCCACCAGCTCAAAGCACCTTGACATGCTTGTCGATGGGCAAAGGCTGGGAGAGGCAGGAAGCTCGGGCCTAAAAGGAGCATTTTGCTTTGGTTTGAAGCTCCAAAGCCAGGCTATGATGGGTTTGTCTCTGGTTTAGGGGTGACAAAATGCCTGGTGGTGAGGGGGTCCCATTTATTGCAGCTCAAATGTGAGGAGGAAGGGCACTGCCTCAGCCACCCTTGGTGCTGCCGTCCAGGGTGACAGGTGTGGCTGACTCTGCTTGCCCCTGAGCTGGGGAGGAGGGGAGTCGAGAGGAAGCTGGAGGGGCCTCTCAGGAAGGATTCAGACCCGAGAGTGAGCCCAGCACCATCCGGGACAGTGCCCAGCAGCAGGGCAGCCGTGAAGGGGAGGAGACTGAATCCCATGTCATGACACAGGCTCCACGGTGTCCACAAGTCACCCTGGGTGCCCTGCGTGAGGGGACGATGCTCCAGGCCGTCTTCATGGGTCACACCTGGCCATGAAAAATCACTCCATACGGTGAGGTTATGCACATGCAGTGATTCCACGTGAGGCCCCCCCGGATGTCTTTGGGCCCAAATAATACCTAATAGATGAAAAGATATTGATACTTAACAGATACACACTCCTGCTCTACTGTTGGTAAAGAAGGGCCTTGTATTGTTTTCATGAAAGATCTAAGAACTGAAATGACATGAAAGAGGTAAGCACATTTATTTAGACATGGCTTTCCGTTTCATGTCCAAGTGCAAGTAAAGTGCCCCAATAACATCCACATCTGCTTCAGTAGAAGCAGAAGGTAGGCTTGAGGTGAATGTGCCTCCAGCTTACCTTCTGCTTCTACTGAGCTTTGAGCATTTTTCCAAAAAAATATATAACTAAGTTAGAACCATGACAGTTCAATTATGTCATTAGTCTCATGACAAAGAACACGAATTAACAATTAGGAGGAAAAGGCAGATGAATTTAATGTTTCCAAATTACAGCTCTTCCACGGTCGATCCAAAGCTTATTAGGACATTTTCCCTTGAAGACGAGGTCATTCGAGATAATGGTGCTGCTCTTTCAACTAACCCTTGTTAGGGCTGTGGGCTCTGGGGAGGCCCTGAGCTGGCGGGGACATGTTGCACCCCGCAAGGAGACAGTTACACTGTGTGTGTGTCTGGGGATCTGTGTGTTGTGTGTTGGACGTGGTGCGTGTTTGTGTGTTGTGTGCTGTGTGTGCTGTGTGTGTTGTGTATCTGTGTGTTGTGTGTGGTGCGTGTTTGTGTGTTGTGTATCTGTGTGTTGTGTGGTGCGTGTTTGTGTGTTGTGTGCTGTGTGTGTTTGTGTGTTGTGTATCTGTGTGTTGTGTGGTGCGTGTGTTTGTGTGTTGTGTGCTGTGTGTGTTGTGTATCTGTGTGTTGTGTGGTGCATGTTTGTGTGTTGTGTATCTGTATGTTGTGTGTGGTGCGTGTTTGTGTGTTGTGTATCTGAGTGTTGTGTGGTGCGTGTTTGTGTGTTGTGTATCTGCGTGTTGTGTGCTGTGTGTGTTTGCGTGTTGTGTATCTGTGTGTTGTGTGGTGCATGTTTGTGTGTTGTGTATCTGCGTGTTGTGTGTGGTGCGTGTTTGTGTGTTGTGTGGTGCGTGTTTGTGTCTTGTGTGCTGTGTGTGTTTGTGTGTTGTGTATCTGTGTGTTGTGTGTGGTGCGTGTTTGTGTGTTGTGTATCTGTGTGTTGTGTGTGGTGCGTGTTTGTGTGTTGTGTGGTGTGTGTTTGTGTGTTGTGTATCTGTGTGTTGTGTGTGGTGCATATTTGTGTGTTGTGTATCTGTGTGTTGTGTGTGGTGCGTGTTTGTGTGTTGTGTATCTGCGTGTTGTGTGTGGTGCGTGTTTGTGTCTTGTCTGCTGTGTGTGTTTGTGTGTTGTGTATCTGTGTGTTGTGTGTGGTGCGTGTTTGTGTGTTGTGTGGTGCGTGTTTGTGTCTTGTGTGTTGTGTGTGCTGTGTGTTGTGTATCTGTGTGTTGTGTGTGGTGTGTGTTTGTGTGTGGTGTGTGTTTGTGTGTTGTGTAATTGTGTGTTGTGTGTGGTGCGTGTTTGTGTTGTGTGTTGTGTGTGCCTTGTGTATGTATGTGTTGTGTGTGGCGCAATGTGTATGCTGTGTGTTGTGTGTGTGTTGTGTATCTGTATGTTGTGTGTGTCTGTGTATCGTGTATCTGTGTTGTGTCTTTTTTCTTTTCTTTTTTTTTTGTAGAGACAGAGTCTCACTTTATCGCCCTCGGTAGAGTGCCGTGGCGTCACCCAGCTCATAGCAACCTCCAACTCGTGGGCTTAAGCGATTGTCTTGCTGCAGCCTCCCGAGTAGCTGGGACGACAGGCTCCTGCCACAACGCCCGGCTATTTTGTTGTTGTTGCTGTTGCCGTTTGGCTGGGGCCGGGTTTGAACCCGCCACCCTTGGTGTATGGGGCCGGCGCCCTACCCACTGAGCCCCAGGCGCCGCCCTGCATGTTGCGTCTTGATGTGCTGCATGTCTGTGTGATGTGTGTTGCATATGTGCACACAACCTCCATGCACGTAGGTTACCCACTCACCAGGGGCGCCGGGGTCCAGTGCCTTTGGAAGCTTGGCCACCAGTCCTCTCCACACAGACAGCGGGAGCCTTCACTGAACCCCGCCCTTCCTCCTATGGAAGATGGAGATGTTCTCTAATTTACTAATTGTTGGACAAAGGCGGAAACTTAAAATTTTTTAAATTGTAAGAGAAGTGTGAGCAAATGTGGCAGTAAGTATGTCCTGACAGCACTACGCTGCAGAACGCGTCTGTCTGAGCCGTCCTAACATTCTCTGTGCAGCCACCTTAGGGTGGAAGGAAAAGCTTCAGGGGGCTGGAGCCGAGCAGAGATTGTCAACACCTCTCTCCCTTCACCAAGGGTCAACGTTTCACTGCTCTGGACACCAAAGCTGTGCACGACGTGCAGGAGCAGTGGGGCCCCAATTCTACCTGGTTTGGAAATTATTTTGTTGTAACTTTCCATGAAATGTTGACCCTTGGTCACAGATGCCAGTATGAACTCTTAGAATGAGAATCAGAAGTTTCCAGTGAAAGGGCCTGGAAACAATAATGCGCACACCTTGCACACAGATCTCAATTTCTAGATGCCTTTCCATACTGGAGAGAGCCACGGTTCCTATGCAAATGGCTGATTTCAGGGAGGAGAGGAAAAGTACAAGACAAACCTACAACATCTTGAACCAGAGTATAAAAAAGAGCTCAACAATGAAAGGGGTATGTCAGAATGACTGCAAGTCAGCTTGAAGAAGCTTCTATTGGCCAGAGCAGGGACAATGAACATGTAAGAATGAATAATAACAGTAACGGATTAATAGCCATTAAATAAGAATCTATGAGCCCAACCTGGAAAGAAAGAGAGGAAGAAAGAAGGGAAAGGAAGAAAGGAGAGAATGGAGAGAAGGGAAGGAGGGAAGGAAGATCATTACTTAGAATAGAATGCCAACTAATAAATTTAGAAGGGCTGGCCAGGTGCAGTGGCTCACGCCTGTAATCCCAACAGGCTGGGATGCAGGTGGATTGTTTGAGCTCAGGAGTTGGACACCAGCCTGAGCAAGAGCAAGACCGCATCTCTACTAAAAATAGAAAAACTGGCCAGGCGTGGTGGGCACTGTAGGCCCAGCTACGTGGGAGGCTGAGGAAGAGCTCTTGAGCTCAGGAGTTTGAGGTTGCTGTGAGCTATGACACCACAGCACTCTACCCAGGGTGAACAAGTGAGACTCTGCCTCAAAAAAAAATAAATAAATAAAAATAGATGGATGGTTGATAGATAGATAGAAGATAGACAGACAGACAGATTCAGAAGGACTGCTGGAGTTAGGAAATCAACAATTTGCAAACAACATTCTAATATTTAACGCAGGCAAGACTCATCAATGGATACCAAGACTAGCTAAAGAAATGTGATGAGGAATAATATATTTAGGTGTTCCCAAAGTGACCCCCTTCACAGACCCGCACCCTCAGTATATGGGGCCGCGCCCTACCCACCACTGGGTGGGGCTGTTCATTAATTACAAAGGAAAAAGTAGCAACTTTGCAGAGGAAGCCTTCTGCAGACTTCCTCACAATCCATCGAAGTGACAGCACCAGTGAGGAGAGCACCAGGCACCTGCCGGTGACCAAACACCCAGGGGAACACAAGATCATTACGGGCTGTTCCAGCAAAAAACGTACAACTCGAATCCAGTCATGAGGAAACAACGACAAACTCAACCTGAGGGACATTCTGCAAAATAACTGGTCTGTACTCAAAAACATCAACGTCATGAGGACAAAGGAAAGCTGGAGGACGTCCCACAGACTGACTGTTTAAAACAAAGAACAAACAACAAACAACTAACTACAATGCATAATTCTAGTTTGGATCCTTTTCAAAATTGCTATAAAGAATATTATTAGAATAACTGGTTCCTTTTGACGATAGATTATCTATTCATAATAGCTTTATGTCAGTGTTAAACTTTCTGACCTTGATAATTATACTGGCATAATGTGAAAGGAGGTTTGAATTTAGGGATATTATGTCTGCAACTCACTCTCCAATGATTCAGAAAATAGATAAATAGATAAATGGACGATAGATAAACAGAAAATAAAAATCCTTGGCCATCAACCACAGAGAAAGAGTCCATCACTCCTATGAGGAAGCACCTCAGACTTGAGTGTGCAGGCGCCATATTTCATTCAATCCACAAACCATGGCAGACTTTGTGTTCACTCTGTGTAACTCTATCTACTTCTATCTTCTATCTATCTATCCACCTGTCTATTATCTATCATTATCCACTATCTATCATCTACCTACTATCTATTAATCGTCTATTATCCATCTACTATTTACCATCTATCTACTATCTACTAACAATCATCTATCATCTATCTATCCTCTTCTATCCCATGTCACCTATATGAAAATTAAAATTCACAAGAAGGCTGCAGTTTGTATTATATAGACAGAAATATATAACATTAATATATTTATTTGAACTAGAAAAACAGGGTTAGATGTTTTCTGACTAGTACTTGGGTCTTGGCACGCAGACTTGGCAGCAGGACTAGCCTTGCTAATGAGGTTATATGGCAGACGTTCTGCAAGGCTAAATGAGCCAAATCAGAATTCCAAGATTTTGGCAAACATATATTTAAAGCATGTATAGAACATATAATATTCCTAAAAATATACTCACTGAAATTATGTTAAAAAATGGATATAATTTAAAATTATGTACAGAGATAACTATTTTTCAAAATTCTTTAAGGGATTCATGAGCAAAATTTTAAAGTTTATTGTACAAGTACACAGATTGAAGAAGGTTAAAGAAATGAATATTTTTTTTCTTTTACTTAAAATTTTTATGTACTTTCAGATGTAAAGAAAAAATGCAGTACTAGTACAAAGAATTCCTGTATGCTCCACTTTCCCAGAAGTCCACCCAGTGAGCCTCGTTCCATGCTGTCCCCCCTCTCTTTACAGAGCTTGTCACGCATGTCAATGTTGGATTTGTTGACTATGGCCGTCTTAGTGGGCGTGAAGTTGTATCTCATGGTGGTTTTGATTTATATTTCCCTGATGTCTAATAATATTGTTCATCTTTTCTCATGTTTTCTGACAATTTGTTTATATTGTTTATACAAGCAAAGAGATTGAATATAAGATTTTAATTTTGGTATTCTTATTGTTGAATTATAATTATTTATGTGTTCTGCACAGAAGATAATTATTGGATATCTGATTTGCAAATATTTTCTCCAGTTTTGCAGGTTGTGTTTTCACTTTTCTGACTTTACGTTGAACCATAAATGTTCTTAATTAAATGAAGTCCAGGCTTGGCACCTGTAGCTCAGCGGCTAGGGCACCAGCCACATACACTGGAGCTGATAGGTTCGAACTCAGCCCGGGCCCGCCAACAACAATGACAACTACAACCAAAAAATAGCCGGGCGTTGTGGCGGGCGCCTGTAGTCCCAGCAGCTACCTTGGCAGCTGAGGCAAGAGAATTGCTTAAGCCCAAGAGTTGGAAGTTGCTGTGAGCTGTGACACCATGGCACTCTACCCAGGGTGATAGCTTGAGACTGTCTCAAAAAAAAAAAAAAATGAAGTCCAATTTATGGTTTGTTTGTTTGTTTCTTTGTTTGTTTTTGAGACAGAGCCTCAAGCTGTCACCCTGGATAGAGTGCTGTGGCATCACAGCTCACAGCAACCTCCAGTTCCTGGGCTCAAGTGAGTCTCCTGCCTCCGCCTCCCAAGTAGCTGGGACTACAGGCACCCGCCATCCTGGCTATTTTTTTTTTTTTTTTTTTTGGTTGCAGCCACCATTGTTTGGTGGGCTGGGCTGGATTCGAACCCACCCACTCAGGTGTACATGGCTGGCGCCTTAGCCCGTTGAGCCACATGCGCCGAGCCGGTTTTTTTCTTTCTTTTTTGTAGAGTCAGAGTTTCACTTTTATCACCCTCAGTAAAGTGCTGTGGCATCACACTGCTCACAGTAACCTCCAACTCCTGGGCTTGAGTGAGTCTCTTGCCTCAGCCTCCCAAGTAGCTGGGACTACAGGCGCCCGCCACAAGGCCCAGCTATGTTTTCGTTGCAGTTTGTCCAAGGGCCGGCTTTGAACCCACCACCCTCTACATATGGGGCTGGCGCCCTACCCACTGAGCAACAGGTGCCACCCCAATTTATGTTTTTGTTTGCTCAAGTGTGGTGTCATAATGAAGAAACCACTGCCTATTTCAAGGTCACAAAAATGTCTTCCTATGGTTTCTTCTAAGAATTGTACAGTTTGGCTCTTATATTTCGGTCTTTAATCTTTTTTTTTTTTTTTTGCAGATTTTGGCCAGGGCTGGGTTTGAACCCACCACCTCCAGTATATGGGGTCGGCGCCCTACTCCTTGAGCCACAGGCGCTGCCCCTTTAAATCTATTTTGAGTTAATTTTTCTATATGGTATGAGGTAGGGGTCCAACATCTTTCTTTTGCTTATGACTATCTCGTCATCACAGCACCATTTGTTGAAAAGACTATTTTTTTCCTATTGAATTATCCTGGCACCATTGTCAAAAATCAATTGTCCATAAATTATGTGGGTTTATTTTTGGACTCCCAATAATCTTCCGGTTGCCTATCTGTCAGTCCCTATACCAGTACAAAACAGTCCTGAAAAAATGTAGCTTTATTCTTTTCATTAAAATTTTTTAACTATTCTGGGTCGTTTGCATTTCCACATAAATTTTAGGTTCAGCTTATCAAAAGGTAGTTGGGATTCTGGCAGAGATTGTGTTGTACCTGCAGATTACTTAGGAAAATATTGCCATGTTAAATTATTGAGCGTGGGGTACAAAGACATTCATTTAGTTCTTTAATTTCTTTCACTGATGTTTTATAGTTTCTAGGGTACAAGTCTTGCCCCTCTGAGGTAAAATGTGTTCCCAAACATTTTATTTCTTTTTAGTTGCTCTTATGAATGAAACTGTTTTTATTGATTTCATTTTCTAGTGTATAAAATAAAAATTGAATTTTGTTGTCTTGATCTTTCATCTGGCAATCTCCTCAAACTTGTTTATTAGCTGTGGTGTATATTGGGGGGTTCACTGGAATTTTCTATTTACAAAACCATGTGATCTGCACATAGAGTTTTCCTTTTTCTTTCCAATTCAGATTAGATTTCCTTTTTATTTTTTTGCCTAATTGCTCTAGTTAGCAACTTCAACAAAATGTAAAATAGAAGTGGCAAAAGCATTAGGGGAGAAACTCTCATCCCCTGTGAGGTTTTTTGTTTGTTCTTTTGTCTTTTGCAGATGCCTTTTCAGGTTGAAGAATTTCCTTTCTAAATTAGTTTCCCAGGGTTACCATAACAAAGACTCACAGAATGACTGACTTAAAGCAACCCATATTTATTCTCTCATAGTCCTGGAGGCTAGAAGTTCAAAGTCAGGTTTTCTGCAGGGCCAGGACCCCTGTGAAGCTTCTGGGGGAGGTTTCTTTTTTGCCTCTTCCAGCTTCTGCTAGCCGCAGGTATTCCATGGACCTCTAATTCCCCAGCTTTTATTTTTTTATTTATTTTATTTTTTTGTAGAGACAGAGTCTCACTTTATCGCCCTTGGTAGAGTGCCGTGGTGTCACACAGCTCACAGCAACCTCCAACTTCTGGACTAAGGCAATTCTTTTGCCTCAGCCTCCCGAGTAGCTGGGACTACAGGCGCCCGCCCAACACCCGACTATTTTTCTGTTTTGCAGTTCGGCTGAGGCCGGGTCCCACCACCTTCGGTATATGGGGTTGGTGCCCTACTCGATGAGCCACAGGCGCCGCCCATCCAGCTTTTCATCTTACACATTTTTTTGTTAGCTTATTGATGGCCTGCTAGGAAGCAGCTGCAAAGCTAAATAATTGCCTCTGATTCTTTTAACAATTTCTTTCAGAGAAAAGGCTTTTCTCACTGGGTGAGTTCAGAGGCTGGTCAAATAAAGACCACTTTGCATGTGGGGACTTCCTGGCAACCACCAAAAGGGTCAATAATTCCTTGAGACTGTGGCTTTGAGGGAGTGCCTGGCCTGCTCTGTCCTTTCTAATGAGGGCCAGGCTGCTGACTGCCCACATTTGTGGGTTATAGGTTTTAAATGCTACAGCAGAATTGGCAAGTGGGAGATGGCAACAGGGAAAGTTAAAACACCACGAAGATCACTGTTTTTACTGAGACTCAACTATTTTCTTCTTCTTCCTTTTTTTTTTTTTTTTTTTTTTGGAGACATCATTGGTAGAATGCTGTAGTGTTATAGCTCACAGCAATCGCTAACTCTTGGGCTCAAGCTATTTTCTTGCTTCAGCCTCCCTGAGTAGTTGGGACTACAGGCACCTGCCACAAGGCCCGCTAATTTTAGAGATGGGGTCTCGCTCTATCTCAGACTGGTCTTGAATTTGTAAGTTCGGGCAATCCGCCCACCTCAGCCTCCCAAAGTCCTGGGATTATAGGCAGGAGCCACTGTGGCCGGCTATTTTCTTGAAATACTCTCCCAATTGCTGTAATCATTTAGTTCATTTTCAATGTTCTGATAAATTTGATTCTGATCATTATTGCCAGGTATATTATTTATTTTTATAAAAGAAAATATTTTCAGATGTTCTTATTCCACCATTTTTTGCTGATGTCATTGCTTGCCTTTATTTTTTAAATTCTGGTAAAAAATTCATAATATAAAATTTACCATTTTAACCTTTTTTACAGTGCACAGTTCTATGACATTAAGCACATTCACATTCTAGAACATTCTCATCTGAGATTCTGTTTGCATGTTAAACACTAACTTCCCATTCTCCTGTTCCCCCAGACTCTGGTAATTTGTCTACTTTTTGTGTCTATGAATTTGATTGCTCTAAGTACTTCATGTAAGTGAGATACACAAATTTGGCTTTTTGTGACTGGCTTATAGTCAGTCCCGGCTTATGAACAAGATAGGTTCTGTTGTTCTTAAGTTGAATTTGTATGTACATTGGGACAGTTATGTTTACCTATTATCGCCTCCATTTATAAGTGCAGGTTGTATGCCAGTTGGATGTTTGTACTTGGGATTTACTATGATAGCCTCCATTCATAAGTGTGAGTTGTACAAAGGTCAAATGCTTGTATCATGGGGACTATCTATATTTCACTCAGCATAATGTCCTCAAGATTCATCCATGTTGTTTCTTGTGTCATAATTTGCTTTCTTTTTTTTTTTTTTCTGTTTTTTCCTCTTATTTATTTCTGTACATGTCAAATCAGATTCTGTACTTCTCCTTTCCAAAACTCCCACCTCCCAAATTCTTCTGCTGTCTCTAACTAGAATTTGCTTTCTTTTTAAAAGGATATTATCACTGTAATCATTAGTGGATCTTTTCACTGGATGTAAAGCTTCAAGTTGATATTTAATTTTGAAAATATCCTACCATTGTCTACTGGCTTTCATTGCTTGTCTTCATGAATCAGCTGTCATTCTAACTATTGACCGTTGAAAGTTATTACTCTTTTTTGTTTGCTTATTTGTTTGATTTTATTTTCTTTGTATTTAGTTTATTAAAAGTTTGCTATGCTGTGTTTAATCAAAATTTCTTTTTTTCTCATCCTGCTTGGAATTGTTTGGATGTCTTGAATCTGCGGATTGAATCCTTTTTATACTTTTGGAAAAATCTTTGCCCTATCTTTTTCCAATTCTCTCTTTTCTTTTTTCAAGGCTCTAATTATATTTTCCCACTATATTCTCCATAGTTTTTATTCCCTTCTCTATTTATTTTTTCCCCCAACTTTTGTCTTTCATGTTTCATTCTGCATATTTTTCATGTATCCTCCAGTTTGATAATTCCCCTTTCTGCTGTGTACACACATTTAAACACAACTAACTAGATTATAAATTTCATTTTGTCTATAGATTCTAGAATTTCTATATTTTTCCAAATACACTATTTTATGTATTACAAATTCTGGTTTTGTGATTGTAAGTTCAATCTTGCCTTTGGTCTTGTCATCTTGAGTATAGAAAGTTTATTTGTCTTTTCTTTTTTGAGACAGAGTCTCCCTTTATTAAAATTTATTTATCTTAAGCTCTGTATTTAAGAAGTCCATACTCTATAAGGTCTCCGTGGGTTTTGTTTATTGTCTGTTATTTTTGTTCATTAAAAAGGGGTTAATTTGGGCGGCACCTGTGGCTCAAAAGAGTAGGGCACTGGCCCCATATGCTGGAGGTGGTGGGTTCAAACACAGCCCTGGCCAAAAACTGCAAAAAAAAAAAAAAAACTGGGGGGTTAATTCTATTACAGCCAACTTGTGTTTTAGAAAGAACTCTGTCAATAGTATAGAAGTTAGATAGAAGTGTTCCTACTAAAGAGATATTTACAGTCCAATAAATAATAAAATCCCCAATAAAGACAGCATTAGTAGGGGTGGAAGGGAGAAGAGATCCTGGAAGCACTCGCGTTATAATCAGCATGATCTGGTGACAAGGTCTTGGAGGTGAGGAAGAGGAGGAGTCAAGGGCCACACTTGTCCTTCAGTTGCTGGTTAGGGGAGGGGGCTGCCTTTCCAGGATAGAGAATATAGCAGAATGACTGGGTTTGAAGATGAAAATGGTACATCCATCTAGAGTCTTGTCAACCGCAGATGAATATTCAGAGATGAGGCTAAAGAAGACGTTCAGGCTGGTTAACAGATTTGAGAATCCTAACCATGTAAGTGTACACACAGATGTGGGGTAAAGCGGATTAGAGGAAGATGTCAGCTGAGCCCTCCCTCAGCTGGCTGTGGAGTGAGCAGCCCCTGCAGAGAAGGAAATGTTGACCTACTATAAGCTGGAGGGGATCCCACAGCATGTGAGGCTTGCCTTTGGAAACCAGGTGGGGTGCTTCTGACATGCAGTGGTGCTCCAGAAACACAGTGGTATGGATACCTGCCTTCCCATTTAGAGAAGGGCAGGAGACGGATGAGCCCTGTGGGCTGAGGGAGGCACATGGCTGCAGTGTGGTGATTCCTGGCTGCTGAAGAAGACAGAATATTCCCCCGTAGGCAGAGGGGTGACCCACCTCCAGATATACACCGAGGGGGCTCCCTTGTCATCTACACTGGCTCCTCTGCTCCTGGGTTCATGCCCAGGCCACACCCAGGCCCTGACACAGTCGCTCAGGCTGACATCTTCATCCCTCTCTTCAGGAAACTCCACCTTCCACCAAGGGCCCTGAAACCTCCCCTGTTTCTCCCTCGGTTGGTGCTGGACTCCCCCACTGAGGGTTCCAGGGTTTAACTTCCTGGAACCCTCAGTCTTCCCTTGGATGCACCTTCATGTCCAGAACCCTATAAAAATAGAAAGTAAAGGTGGCATTTCAATAGTGTGGCTGAAAGAGGCATTCAGTAAATATTTGGGGGGCAGTGCCTAGATATTTAGAAGAAAGTAAAAGCTAATGATTGTTTCATACTGCATACAAAAAATAAATTGTAAATGGATTCAGAACTAAATTAAAAAACAGTATCATAAATGAATAAAAGCATATGTAGCAGAATATTTTTGAAATTCTGTGGCTGGGAAAGCAATTATATATATTTATATACATATATATTTTTTGTTTCTGAGACGGTCTCACTTAGTCACCTGTAGAGTGCAGTGGCAGCACAGCTCACAGCAACCTCAAACTCCTGGGCTCAAGTGATCCTCTTGCCTCAGCCTCCTACAGGTGCCTGGGTATTGTGGCAGGCACCTGTAGTCCTAGCTACTTCTAGTTTTTAGTAGAGACAATCTCTCACTTTGCTTAGGCTAGTCTCAAACTCCTGAGCTCAGGAAATTCACCAGTTTGGCCTTTCAGGGAAAGCAATTTTATATAAGAAATTAAATTCAGAAACCATCAAAGGGGATAGGCTAGATTTGACTACCCGAGGACAGAAATCTGTAGGTTAAAGACACTAGAACAAAAAGCAAGGAACACAGAGGTGAGAACACATATGAGCGAGGGTTGACAGCACACAGAAGCTTCCACAGAGGCTGGGCCCCTGTGATCCCAGCACTCTGGGAGGCTGAAGCAGGTGGATTGTTTAAGCTCACGAGTTCAAGACCAGCCTGAGCAAGAGCAATACTCCATCTCTAAAAAATAGCCAGGTGTTCAAAAAAAAAAAAAAACATTATATTAGGCTCGGCGCCTGTGGCTCAATGGGCTAAGGCACCAGCCACATACACCTGAGCTGGCGGGTTCGAATCCAGCCCTGGCCCACCAAACAAAAATGATGGCTGCAACCAAAAAATGGCCGGGCGTTGTGGTGGGTGCCTGTCCCAGCTACTTGGGAGGTGGAGGCAGGAGACTCGCTTGAGCCCAGGAATTGGAGGTTGCTTTGAGCTACCCATGGGGACAGAGTGAGACACTGTCTCAAAAAAAAAAAAAAATCCACAAATCAACAACAAAAAAAGCAGTATGGTAGAAAACTGGACAGAGCATATAAGCAGGTCACAGAAAAATTGTTTAGATAACCACTCAGCATATAGAAACGATTGCATATGAAATTTCCCTCTATTGAAACTGGCCTGAAATGATGTTCAAGCCCTTGCTTAGATTCTATTGGAAATGTCTTGTTCCATAAACAGTATTAACATTTTAAGAAATAGATTCTGGGCTCGGCGCCTGTGGCTCAAGCAGCTAAGGCGCCAGCCATGTATACCTGAGCTGGTGGGTTCGAATCCAGCCCGGGCCCGCCAAACAACAATGATGGCTGCAACCAAAAAATAGCTGGGCATTGTGGCAGGTGCCTGTAGTCCCAGCTACTTGGGAGGTGGAGGCAGGAGACTCGCTTGAGTCCAGGCGTTGGAGGTTGCTGTGAGCTGTGATGTCACGGCACTCTACCCAGGGCAACAGCTTGAGACTCTGTCTCAGAAAAAAAAAAAAAGAAAAAGAAATAGACTGTGGTAGCCACCAACCACTATCCCCATTAATTGATTTAATTCCCCTCAGGTCTGACAGGTGCAAAAGGCAGCTTGTTTGGTTTTTAATTTACACATCTTTATTCACTGTGCAGAGAGGACTCCTGAGCCACCTTACCACTTTAGGGAGCGCTCCCGGTCTGGTCAGAAATATTTTCTGTCTTATTTCATAAATAAAAGAAGTTTTAGAAAAACGGTTCTTTTGAGCCACATATGCCGGAGGTGGAGGGTTCAAACCCAGCCTTGGCCAAAAAAAAAAAAAACTGCAAAAAAAACCCAAACAAACAAACAAAAAAAGTTTCTTTCTTTAGCATCGAATTTAAAAGCTGGATAAGAGGAATGCCCATGGGCCTTTCCTATGCGGAGCTGGTCACAGGAAGGCCAGTGCTCTGCCTTCAGCCGCACTCTGAATTCTCTCTCAGTGATTCCACTGTCCTCTCTGAGCTGCCCCTTCAAGGGGAAGAGAGTCGCTCCCTTTGCAGTTTCAGAAATAGCCACGAATATTTCCAACTTTAAAAAGCCAACCACATTCAATGAACCAACTTAATTAAAGTCACTTTCCAGGATTGATAGATATCTAAAGTAATTTAAATCAAATAATGAAACCAAAGCTGGACCAGACTGTGGTCGGCATTTGGGTGAATCAGAGAAAGGGTGGTCTCCCCGAGGCTGATCAGAGCGACACCCTGCTGTCTCGTCCTTCACTCTGTCCTCTTGAAAAGAAAATTACTCCTGGCTCCATGTGGCCCCAGACGCCCAGTGATGTGCCAATTTTCTGTCATCTTGCTCCCTCTCTCTCCATGCCAGTTTTTACCATCTCTTAAGAGAGATTTTTTTATGACTTAGCTACGTGTATATTTTTATTACACAAACAAATCCTTCTGTGTTGGGAGGAGCTTCAATCTCTTCTTAAGACTTGCATATTTGCTATTTGCACGTCATCTGCATCACTTAAATGTCAGTGACAGACACCAAGCAGGTGTGCGCCGTGTGCTGCGGGCACCTGAGGAAGGAGGGATTAGTGCCGCCCTCTCAGCGAGCTCTGCGCCCAAACCAGCTCTTCTCACCACCGCCTTCTGCAGCACGCACACACACTACCTCCCAGACACCGCCGGCCCCAGGCCTGCCCAACACAGGCATGGCTTTGGGGACAGGAGTGCTCCCGAACTCACATGCCTCCTCCTTGTGGGGAAATCCTGCACGACACCCGGGCGTGTCACGGCTGGGCTGTTTCCTAAAGTGCAGACACCACATACACAACACGCCACGCGTGTAAGTCGCCTCTGTGTTTACATGCTAAAGAGCAGGTCATCTACCACCGACCCTCTGCCAGGGACTCCGGTCACACCAAAAAGTGTAAGTAACACAACGTGGCCTTTCCTAAAGGAGAGAAAACAAGAGACAGTCGGCAAAACAGGGCACCACGATGACAGAGAGGGTGACAGCCACTGTTCCTGAGAGTACACCCCAATGACGGGGAGGGTGACATCCGCTGTTCTGACAGTACACCATGATCCTGGAGACGGTGACATCCCCGTCGCTGCGCTGTCTCACCCTCCCTCCCTGACCAGCTCTTGGAGAACCCAAAGCCTCCTCCTCCAAGAGGGGAAACTGTAGGCTGAGTCTCGGGGTTCCCGGTTCCTGCTGAGTGGGAGAAGAGCCACCTGCGAGGCCTTGGGAGAGGGTGGAGAAGGTGGGAGTCCCTGGCGCTGGGCAGAGGGCAGGGCTGGGACTCAGGGAGCACGTGCTGCTCCCAGCAGACACGGTCTCCCGGGTGCTGGGCTGTAAGCTTGGGTCTGTCAAAGAGAACAGAGATGCAGCCGGGGGTGAAGTGGCCACACGTCACTTGGGAGGCGCAGAAGCCCGGGCAGGGAGGCTGAGGACAAGGGTCTGAGCCCATGGAGAGGCGCACTGGACAGGGCTGACCACCCGAGGA
The DNA here is from genome assembly GCA_963574655.1 of Perodicticus potto. Classification (NCBI taxonomy): domain Eukaryota; kingdom Metazoa; phylum Chordata; class Mammalia; order Primates; family Lorisidae; genus Perodicticus; species Perodicticus potto. The sequence goes on along the minus strand of CAUYRH010075657.1, from coordinate 4,610 downwards.
CGGAGACCTGCAGCAGGCCGCGGCGCGGGGGCACCAGCCCCACATGGCTGCGAGGAGAAGCTACCGGAACACGCAGGGAGCAGGGCGGCGTCTGCCAGTTCCCGGTGGTCTGTTTCCCGGTGTTTGCCCTTCTGGTTGTGCCAGAAGCCTCTTGTCCCCAGGCCAGGCCCTGAAGCCGTATCTGTCCCATCTCCCAGGACGGAAATTGGCAGGGCTCTCAGCTTCCTGCGGCTGACGGGGGTGCAGTCCCTGGGACAGCAGTCCCGGCAGGCCGCTCAGAGGGAACCATAAGGGGCAGACGTCTCTGTCTTGGGTCCCAGGTAGGCAAAGCTGCAGCAGTTTCGCAGAGGACAGTGGGGACCGTGTCATAATTCTAAACACAACAGCTTGAAACAACCTGTGTGACTGAGAATAGGATGGTGAGCAAACAATGTGTCTGCTGGATGGAAACACACTCTGGTTAAAATGATGTCACGGAGATCACACCGTGACAGAAAGTGTTTACAGAATAGGTTTTAAAAGATCAGTCCATGTTCAGAGTCGCTGGTGCACTGTGATTACAGCTGTGTTCCGCTATCAGTGCAACGAAAGTTGGGGGTTCTCACTTTCAAAATGACAGAGGGAGGGCCAGCAGATTTTTCCTCCAAAAAGCAACTAGAAAACTGGACAAAACCATCAAAAGTAACCCTTTCCATGCTCTGGGAAACATTAAAAATCATGCAATAAATTGTATAAAAATGAAAGCACAACGTATCAAAATCTGTGGGACGTGGCAGGGCTGGGCCCACATTGGAAAAGAGGAAAAGTCTTAGCTCAATAATCTAAGCTGAGCTGAAAGAGCCTCAACAACCAAGAGCAAAATAAACTCAAAGTGAAAGAAGAGGGTGATGAAGAGAGAAATCCATGACTTTCAAACCACAAAGACAGCAAATACAATCCAGGAAAGAAATAACTTGTTCTTTGAAAAGATCAACATAATTGACAATCTTCTAGCGAGACTGAAACGAGGGAAGAGTGACACAGCTCACCAGTTTTGGGACTCAGACAGACGCCCTCCAGACGGCGCGACCCTGAAAGAATATTGGGGGTACGCACAGAACCTGACAGCTTAGAAGAAATGGATCAATTCCTCAAAAATTGCAAACTACCACACTCACATCATGTGACATTTATATTTTGAACAGCCCTATAAATATTAAGAAAATTGAATTTTTAATTTAATCCTCCTCTATTCTCACTGCCAGCCTCAGAGAAGCTTCCAGGTCCAGATGGTTCCTCTGGGTAATTCTACCAAATCAACACAAATTTGACACAATCTCTTCCAGAAAATAGAAGACAAGGGAACATGTCCCAGCTCATTTCATGAGTATTTTGGTATTATCTTGATACCAAACCAAACGAAAATACTCAAGAAAACTACAGACTAATATCTCTCATAAATCTAGAAATAATCCTTAACAAAATGTTAGCAAACCGAATCCAGAAAACATATAAAAAGGATTAACCCGATCTGACATGATTTATTCCAGGACTATAAGGTTGAATTAACCTTCAAAAAAATTAATTCTCCTTGTATGCCCTATTAATAGGATAAAGAACAAAAACCACATTATCATCTCAATAGGGAGAGAAAAAGCATTTTGAACAAAATCAAAAACTGTTCATGATTTTTAAAAAAACCCCTTAAGAAGCTAGTCATGAAAGGGACATCCTGATAACGTGAAGGACAGCTGTGAAGCCAAGTTGTCCTCAGGGCCTGTGGTCTGGGCACTGTCTCCCTCGGTCCAGGAACGGGAGTCAGGGGTCTGCTCCTCACACTTCCGGTCAGCACTGCCCTGGAGGGTCGAGCCAGAGCAACGGGGCTGAATACAGAGGCAGATGCCACCCGAGCTGCGAGAGGAGAAGCAAACTTACCCGTATTTTCAGATGACTGATTCAACATGTAGAAAATCCTAAGAAATCCACCCAAAGCTAATAGAACTTGTGAGTTTAGCTGAATACAAGACAAATGCCCCAAACTCAGCCGTTTGTCTACTGACAGGCAGTGGACAATCTGAATATGACATTGAGAGGGGGCGGTGCCGGCGGTGGGGCTGTGCTGTGAAGGAGCAGGAGTCCCGAGGTGATGGCGCAGTCCGTGCCCCATGTGCTGGTGGTCACTCGAAGCTACATACACACACAGTGGTGAAACTTAGCTGACCTCAGACTAAAGAGCTAAAACATGTATGAAACACGTTGTCTGCGTGTCTTAACATAATCATGTCATTTTATTTTTTTAGAGACAGAGTCTCATTTTATCACCCTCAGTAGAGTACTATGGCATCACAGCTCACAGCAACCTCCAGCTCTTGGGCTTAGCCAATTCTCTTGTCTCAGCCTCCAGAGTAGCTGGGACTACAGACTACAGGCGCCCACCACAACGCCCAGCTATTTTTTTGTTGCAGTTGGCCAGGGCTGGGTTCGAACCTGCCACCCTTGGTATATGGGGCCAGCGCCCTGCCCACTGAGCCACATGTGCCACCCATCATGTGGTTTTTCCTTTTCTTTTTTGTTTTATTTTTTATCTTCTCGTCTCTCTTTGATTCTTTCCTTCTTTCTTTTTTTTTTTGAGACACGGTACATTCTGTCACCCAGGCTAGAGTGCTGTGCTGTGGCACCATAGCTCACAGCAACCTCAAACTCCTGGACTTAAGTGATCCTCTTGCTTCTGCCTCCTGAGTAGCTGGGACTATAGGTGCCCATCACAACACCTGGCTATTTTTAGAGACCAGGTTTTGCTCTTGCTTAGGCTAGTCTTGGACTTGTGAGTTCAAGCAATCCACCTGCCTACACTCCCAGAGTGCTGGTATTATAGGTACCTGCCACCATGCCCAGCTAATTTTTCTATTTTCAGTAAAGATGGGGGATCTCTCTCTTGCTCAGGCAGGTCTTGAACTCCTGAACTCAAGGGATTCACCTGTCTTGGCCTCCCAGAGTGCTGGGATTATAGGCATGAGCCTGCACCCGGCCTCTTCCTTTTTTGTTAATGTGATAAATTATATTGGTTGGTTTTCAAAAGTCAACCCTTCTTGTAACCCTGGAATGAACCGATTTGATCAGTGTCCCTGGTGTGTGGGTCCAGGCTCGTGAGCAGCTGGCCTGGAGTTGTCCTCTTGGGAAATGCTGCAGTTGGGTCTGGGTGTCGGGCTGCTCCAGCTCCGTAGGAAGGATGCGGCACCTTTCTCGGCTCACGTTGAGAGGATGTGTTTGCTGGTGTTTCATTCTCAGATGTTGGTAAGAACTTGCAGCAAATTCATTGGGCTTAAAGATTTCTTAGTGGGGAGGTTTCAATTACAGATTCAGACAGTAAATTTGGACTACAGCCCTGCATTAGGACTAGTCAGGCATTCTTCTTGTATATATTTTGAAAATTTGTACTTTTTAAAGGAATTTGTCTGTTTTATCTAAACTTTCATACATATTGGCAAAAAGTGAATTATAACATCCTCTCATCATTTCAGTGTCTGAAGCTCTGAAATATGCCTTCTGTGTTCCTGACTTTTTTGTACCTTCCCTCTTTTATCTGGAACAGTCTCACCAGGGATGATTAATTTTTTTTAGTTTTTTCAGAGAACCAAGTAATGTTTTATCTTCTGTAACATAGATTTGCTTCCTATTTCAATAATTTATGCATTTATCTTAATTTTTATACTTTTTTGGGTTTAATATGCTGCTCTTTTGTAACTTCTTGAAATACATACTATACTGTTTCAGTTACTATGTTATTTTAGCTTTTTTCCCTCCTAGTACAGCACGTTTCTAAGTTCACGCTTCCTTTGATACAAGGCTTAGCTGTAACCTAGAAGTTACTGAAAAGTGCTTTCGTTATTATCCAGCTTAAAACATTTTTGAATTTACGCCACGTTTTCTTTGTGGCGGTGTCTGTCTTATTTCCTCGCATGAGGATTTTCTGAGTGTCTTCGTAGGATCTGCTTCTGGTTTGAGTCATTGTGGTGACACAGCAGACTGGGTGCGCCCCACTGGGACTGTGGCCATGAGCTGCGTTTCCCTTCTCATCCGTGCAGTGACCATCTTCCCATGCGATTATCGGCCATTTCTATCTCTTCTGTGCAGAAATGTCTATTCAAATCTTTCACCCATTTAAATGTTTTGTTGTAGGAATTCCTTTTTTTTTTTTTTTTTTTTTTAAGGCTAGCATGAAAGAAAGTTTATTGAGGAAGAGAAAGATAGGTTTAAAGAGTAAGAGCAAGATATAGGCTTACGGAGCAAGATATGTTCGCCATAGACAGTGAACGGGCCTCCATTGCCAGGGCAAGGAGGCAAAGAAGCCGGGAGGAATTCTTTACACAGTATAGGCTACGTATTAACCCCTTACCAGGTATATGATTTGCAAATATTTTCTTCCATTCCGTGGGTTGTCTTTCAGCTGGTTGTGTCCTTTGATGCATAGTTTTTATTTTTTTTTATTTTTATTTTTTAAATATATGTATTTTATTATTCTTCATTACATTATTTCCCCCCCCACCCCTCCGTGGTAAGACAGAATTGATTTACAGAAAAGAATACAGAAAACACCAAAGCTCCTGGTAGAGGGAGAGATTTCAAGTGGG
>CAUYRH010075651.1:0-22982 GCA_963574655.1 Perodicticus potto | reverse complement strand
TCTTTGAACTCGTTCAGTTCTTGGGACATCTTTTGGGTCATCTTTTCCTCCATTGCGCTGATCCTAGTTGCTATCCAGACTCTGAATTCAACTTCTGACATCTCAGCCATTTGTTTATGCAAGGGATCTTGTGCTTCATCTACCTTGTCATTCCTTGGGGGAGTTGACCTACTCTGTTTATTCATATTGCCAGAGTTTTTCTGTTGATTCCGCCTCATGATTATTTTTCACTATTGCCTATGACCATCCTCAGAGTTGGGGAGGTGTCTCTCCCAGATCAGACCCTGGCAGAATCAGTCTGTCATAACTGTATACATTTATCGGACACAAAGTGATGAGTTGATACATAATGTGGAATGCTTAAATCAAATTGAGTAACATAACCATTACCTCACTTGCTTATTTTTTGTGGTAAGACATTTAATATACTTTTAGTTGTTTTGAAATGTACCCTTTCATTGTTTACATTAAGTGAGATCCCACCAAATACCTTCCCTCCACTAGCCCTTCCCCCCCATTTCTCCCCCTTCTGGACTATATTTGTGTTTTATCATTCCTCTGAATGTGTACATAAATACATGTTGGTTTCATAATATTATTGAGTGCATTGGATACTTTTTATCCATTCTTGAGATACTTTACTAAGAAGACTATGTACCAGCTCCATGCAGGAAAACACAAAAGATGTAAAGTCTCCATCTTTTTATGGCTGCATAGTATTCCATAGTATACTGTTGGTGCTGTCACCAAGGAAGCAGGCCAGACGATGGATTGTAAGCTTGAAGCTTGCAGGAAGCAGACCTTCGCATACGTGTGGGGGGAAAAGACCCCAAACAACTTCTGCAGCTGCTATTTATTGAGAACATACGCCCCTCCCCTGAGCCCTGCCCCCTTCACTGGAGTTCCACAGCTGATCAATTTCCAACTGCCAAAGTCTGATCAATAATGTTCAGTAACTGCCACTTTGTCTCTGCAAGCCTGCTGTCCCTGTTCCTACACATCTTGCTGCATAATTGCTACATAAGTTGTTACATAGATCACTATGTATATTGTTACATAAGCTGCTACATATCCTATTACATAGATTGCCACATATTTATTACATAGGTTGCTACAGCATACATACACCACAATTTGTTAATCCATTCATGGTTTGATGTGGATTTGGGCTGCTTCCAAGACTTGGCAATTATGAATTGGGCTGCAATAAACATTCTGGTGTGAATGTCTTATTTTGTAAAATGATTTTTGTTATTCTGGGTGGATACCTAGTCATAGAATTGCAGAATCAAATGGTAGGTCCACTTTCTATAACCTCAAGATGGTGTAGGACATAAGGAAAACTTTCCATTGCCCTGTGTAGGTTCACTGAAAATCACTGAGAAGAGACAGCTTAATAAGAGAAAAGGCATCCAAATTTATTTGATCATAGTTCTGCAAAACACAGAGCCTTCCGAGTTAAAACACGAAGATACAGGGAAACTGTCCATTTTTATTCTTAGGTTCAACAAAGTGTTTACAACCACGTATCGTGGGACAAAAGGTCTACAGAGTAATGTTAACAGGCTGAGTGGGGAAACTCAGGAAAGAATTGTCAGTCTAGACTCTTCTAGGCCTCTTTAGCCATGCATTTCCTCCTTCCAAGTATGGGGCAGGGCAGGACCCTCTACAGAATGGAAGTTTTTTTGCTGTTATTGGCTGGGGCTGGGTTTGAACACACCACCTCCGGTATATGGTGCTGGCCCCTTACTCCTTTGAGAATGGAAGACTATGATCTACAATTGAACATATGTCAGCTAATTTCTTTATGGCCAGTTATTACCCAGAAAGGTGGAGGGGGGAACGTTAAAGTAATATTTTTATGTTTTATGTCTGGCTTTGGGGAAAGGGGTTCTAGTTTCTTTCTTGGGCAAGAGGAATTCTAGTTTCTCTGACCAGCCTCACGGGAGAATGGAGGGCCACAGTAAGAAGGGGAGGAGAACGTTAGTTATGTGTCTAAGGACTTCATTTTGCGATAGTGTTTTATTAACCCCAATAACAGTGTAAGAGTGTTGAACATTTTACTTTTCTCTGAGATCTTTGTAACATTCCCAAGTGAATTTGTATGCAATTCATCCTATTAATCTGCCTTTGCTCATTTGACTTTTACTGACAATGCAGGGCAAAGGGGAAATTTTCTCTTGGCCTCAACATTCCCAATTCAATAAATGAAAAAATAAACCTCCGAGGTATTGTTGACACATAGCCAGATGTTAGCAGAACAATGCTCCTGAAATCAGAATTTCTGAACCCAAATCCGTATAACACAGCAAGTATAAGGAAATGATTAGGAAATAATGACGGAAAAAAAATATTAGCATGAATCCAAAACCATTTAGAGGTTAATATGATTATAGATACCCATTAAGACTATAACATACATTTTCTTTGTGGCGAACATGCATTGCTTTGTTTAATGGTTCCAATAACCCCATAAAATAAGGATTACTGTTGTTTTATTGATGAGGAAACTGAAGTGTTCAGAAGTTCTATAACCTGAAGAAGATTATATAGTTAAAGTTATTAGATTCAGGATTTCCACCAGAGCTTAATTAATTTCCAAAGCCTGTTCTACTAATCACTGTAAAATATTACTACTTGCTCTTTAACACTACCATAAAGTACGTATAATTATAATATTTTATGGCTAAAGAAATAGAATGGCAGGAAGTTTAAATTTTAAGTCTAGTCCACACAAATATAAGGCAGAGCATAGATTTCAATGAAGTCCAAAATCTGTGCTATTTTTACTCTGACCTCAGCTTCCACTGTGTGTCAGACCCTTCATTGTATGGAACAGGCACCATTTCTACACTGGTAAATATACACTTTAAAAATAGAAATAGATACAAACTATAGTTAATGGACTCTCTGAATTTACTTCTGATTTTGGCCTATTAAAAACAAGTAATTCCTTGCAGGTTGCATGTGAACCCTGGTTAAGGATGTGATGGATCCAACTTGTGTTAGGTAATATAAAGGTAACACTTAGCAGGGTGAGTGAACAAGGAGGCACCACTACAGTAAATGAAGAAAAGAATCTACTCCATAGGTAGTGTGTGGTGACTTCATCCACTATTTTTGACAAAGGTTTCCACTAATTTCTCAAATAAAATATCACTATCATCACATTGACATATTACTGGAAAATTTTATTGAAAGATGAACAGATTGAGAGATTTTTGATACAGAGATATAGAAACCCAAATATATGTAATTTACATTTCGTTGAGGTGCCTGCTATTTGGCATTCTCCGCATCTTTCCTTACGTAGAAAAGTTTAGTCTATGTTATTCTAATACCCCTACCTTACAGAACCCTGTTAGACATTCCAAAGAATTACCTTGACAGAATGGAAGTATATTAACATTAGAATTTGGTTAACCATGGAAGCCTTACACTGTTTTTGTTTTATGTTTTCACATTGTAAGGTGTGAAATATGTTAAATAAATAAGCAACTTTACTATGTTTCTTTTACTCTCTCTCTCTCTCTTTTTTTTTTTTTTTTTTTTTTTTAAGAGATAATCTTAAATTGTTGCCAGGGGTTGAGTGCTGTGGCATCATAGCTCACAGAAACCTCAAACTTTTGGTCTCCAGCCATCCTCACGCTAAGCTTCCTGAGTAGCTAGGACCACAGGCACCTGACACAGTACTCAGCTAATTTTTCTGTTTAATAGAGATGGGGTCTCACTCTTGCTCAGGCTGGGCTCTCCAACTCCTGAGCTCAATCAATCCACACGTGTCAGCCACCCAGAATGCTAGAATTACAAGTGTGAGCCACTGCACCCACCCTGAACCACAACTTTAAGGAATTTACATATACTGAAAAATAAAACATATGAACTAAAGTAAAGGATTTAAAAAATGTAGTTTGAAAAAGAAAACTCTTAGTTTAGTTTATGCCCATTGATGTCAAGAACATTCACATCAAGATGCTGATCAAACAGTTCGAGATAAAAGATACTCAGGATGAAAGCTGCTGTGGGCTAAAGACAAAGATCTGTTATTTAGTTGCTGAAGCTGCCTTTTACAAATCAATAAAGGGATCCAAGGCAAGAACTGGGGTAAGGTGCTAAAAGTCTGCACAGGCTTAGACAAAAATAATGATAATAATCAGCCAAGCCATTCTTCCCTTGTCTGCTTGGTAACAATTAGTCACTGTCCTCTTGTTTCCTTCTCTATAATTGCTACTCTGGAGCCACATGGCTAGTGGTCATAAAGGTTCTTAAGTTTCTCTGTAGATAAATTACCCTGATGAAACATAAGACTGGTCTTTGCGATACATTCCAGGCCTAGCATTCTGGTGAAAAGAATCAATCACCCACTCAGACCAGCGGCCCATACAGAAGAACTGTCTCATCTGGTATTGCAGCCTCCACCCCAAACTGACTCAGTAAAGAGGGCAATTTCTACACCTCTGTGGTTCCTCCCTGTACCCAGCCAATTGGCAGACCCAGTTGCTTAGACTTTTACCTGCCAAATGTCTTTGGAAACCCATTCTTCCCAAATTTGAAAGGGATGGATTTGAGAAAATTTTCCCATGTCAAGAAAGAAAAATTGGTCAGCATTGAAATACACTAAAGAGAGGCTAGAAGAAAACATGACCTCTGGAAAAAAATGGGATTGGATTAATAGGAATTTTTGGTAGCCTTCTTTAAATCAACCACTATTGCATGGGACATAAAAAAGCAAGAAGTTAAGCAGAATACGTCTGATGAGGTTTACTCATGGGGATTGCTTTTCAAACTGTAATGTACATCTATAGGGACAGAGACTCCATTTTTAAAGGCTCCTTGGCAATTCACTGTCATTGGTCCACAGACTATTTAAGTAATAGGATTGTGAAGTGCTCTAACTAATTTAGCAGCAAATACACAAAAGAGGTAAGTTTTAGAATTCAAGTGATTTAAGGGATAAACCTACTTTGAGCTCAACTGAAGAAGGTTGAAGTATTGGGAACTAAGAATGAGGTAAGTAAGCACGCACTTTTAGTAAATCTTCCTCTTTTGTAGAGAAACGAGATTCAATTATTACATATTTCTGTAGGCCCAGTTTCAGAAATCATTAACCCCAAATAGGGGTAAGAGCATCGCACTGGTTGACAATAGGTTGTGCTTGTTCCATCCTGATATAAATAGATCACAATAGATGATTAGATTTACAGACATTTTAATTTAATAAGCAGGACTCTGAGAAGCATTTTGGGCTTCTAGAAATGCAAAAGCACTATCTGTACATATACATGTCTCCCCAAATCTTAGATTTTAGATTTTTCCTACATTTGAAGATGTTCTTGTTTTCCCCTTTGTAAAAATTCTATCTATTTTCTAAAACAACTAGAGAAAAAGATACAAACAGAGGTAAATTAAAACAATTTATATCACCTACATAATAATTTTGAAATTTGAATAAAGTTTTTAGTCCTTTTATTTCCCACTAATCACACAAACATGCAGTAACAGATTTTAATTAACAATTTGTTAGAAACCCTGCTGCTTTAAAGCATACTGTTCCCACGGTTGGAGGTACTTTTGAGGGGAGCACTATATCTTTACAAGAGAGGAACATTCTTTTCCAGTTCAGACAAAGAAAAATAAAAGTAATATAGATTTAGATCAATACAATATTCAATTAAACAGACGACATTTAAGTGGTTCCAAAGGTAATGTGAAATTAAACATGGTTTCATATACTTTAAATACCTAGAAGTAAATAAAGCACATTTGAAGAGTTAATGTTAAATTAATTGTGTCCCTGATAGAAATAAAATCCACATAAATCTACAAAGTCATGTATTTATAATCATTTATTGTCTATATATGTTTTCTCAATGAACTAGGTAAAGTAGCAATGTGAATACAAGTTCTTGATGAACCAATCCTGGAAGAGAGCTGTGCATCAGAACTATAAACTGGGGGTAATACAGAATAATCATCAGGAATGGGAATTAATTTTTGTCAGACACAGTATAGCTGGAAGACGGCAAGACCAAACTTACATTCAGCCTCTAAGAGAGAACAGGATTATCAGAGGAATCAGAGATTGTAGCCTTGTTTAAAAAGGGAAAAAAGAGTAGGCGAGGTACAAATGTGGCAATGACAACCACTACTTTATCTGGCTGTGAGAATCAGTAGGTTTCCAAAGCAGCTTTCCTGGGAGCCACAAAGCAAGAACAGCCACAAGGAACGGACGGCTGGCAGCTGGCACGCCAATCTCCTGAAGGTCAATTTGCACGTACAAAAAAGAGGGAGAAGAGAAAAATACTTCAATAAATAAGTGAAAAGAACATGAAGCTTCTCTGATTAAAAATATATGCCAGTAACAATCATGTGAAGATGGATTTACCAATTGAATAATCAATGCCATGTTATTGATATTGCCAATTATTAATCAAATACCACATGAAAGTGACTCTTCATGTAATCTAATAAATTAAACATTCTAAAAAATGTCAAGCCAAACATTATAATTTTCCCTATTTCACAGATGAAGAGACTGAGTCTCAGTGAAATTAATTTGCATAAGGATACATTTCAAAAAATTAACACATTTGGGATTAGAATGTAAAAACTTTGATTCTCAAATCAGACATTTAACTCGTACTCTATCACTAGTAACAAATGTTATGCAAAATCAAGCAATAAGATGACTGTCACCTTGAGAACTGACAGTAATTAAAATGAATGATGATGTTGGTTGTTAGCAGAAGTATTTACAAGAACTCTCAGTGCTGATGGGAACACGCATAGCTACAAGTTTTATAAATAATATTTTTAAAGTAATTATCAATAGTCAAACAACCTGTTTGAGTTAATGATTCTAAGGATGTATTAGTAAGAAATAAGAATGGGCAAACCTTAAGATATCACTAAAAGATTATTTATAACAGCATTCTTTACAATAGCAAATAAGCACAAATTGAACACCGTAAAACAAGGTCTGGTAAATAAACTATAGCCCATCACGTAACATCCAAAGAAACATGGAACACTGTAAATGGGGGGAGGGGAAGAGTGAAGTTTCAAGTTGATTGAAGGCAAAGGTCTTAATATCGTAAAAATTTTAAGAAACAAAAACAGAAAAAACAGAAGCCCACTCATGCAGTTAAAGAAAAAAATATTGTAGCTACTTCTTTATTTTTAATTGAGGGCGATTATGATTCATATTGATGGGGAAATAGATGGAAATCTATTTCCACGTCAGAGGATCCAAAGTGGTAGGAGAATGTTAAGCAGGAATTATAGGTTCTTTTTCTAAGGTACTGAACATAGATCTAAAATATAGACCCGAATCTTGAAGATTGAGCTTTCAAACACTACCCTAAATCTTTAGTTATAGAATCATTTTCCAGTTGTTACCATTTGTGAAGCGTTGTGCTGTTTTAAGTACTCTACAAATGCTAACTCCTTTTGTCTAATGCTTTTGACAAACATGACCTAGGAATGCTCTGATATAGTTTTACACAGTTGTAAAATACCAGGGAGGTTGAACAATATGTCCAAGGTCACAGAGCTAGGAAAAGGGGAGACAGGCTTTCAACTAAAAAAATTTGGACACCAGAACAAAATTGTACCATCGTGTTAAATGGCTCCATGATTTGTTTCTTCTCTTCACATCCTCTGTAGTTTCTATGGCCTTATCCTCTCTTGTCCCTTCTTTACAATGTAAAACTTCTGAATTTTGTGGGGGTTTTTTTGTAGTTTTATTATTAATATATCTCCAAGATCTTGAAAGAGGGACTTTACCTAACACAGGCAATCGGTGTAACCTGGTTTCTTGTACCCTTAATGAATCCCCAACAATATATATGTGTATGTATATCTCCAAGACCTACAATATTTTTCTGACATATTCTTTCACCTTTATTGTGAAAGTTGTGTAGCTTAATTGGCATTTTTAAACATTTTTAAATGCACTAGTTTTGTCAAGTTGTCCCATTTATATCGTCACTAATCTCTCCTCTATATTGGCATACTAGGAAGACGGTTCCTGAGTTTATACATTTCTCTGTTGCCTTCATATTCTAATGAAAGCTTAGCTTGATGTTAAATTTTTGAATTATACTTTACTACTCAGGTAACTGAAATGCTTCTTAATTTTCTAATTTTCATATTATAACCTGATTCTGAGCCCAGCCTCATTTATTCCCACACATAGACACAAATTGAATTTTCACTCTAGATGCCATAGGATTTTTTCCCTGAACTACATTTCTACGAATTAGAAGTATTCATTTATTCTTAAACACTAGTTGTGGAGTTCACATATGTTTTCAAGTTTTTGTTTATTTTATACAAGTTTTTATTTTTGAGTTGTTTCTTTGCAAAACTTTATTTTGTTTCTGTTTTCATGTATCCTATTCCACTGATTTTTGCTTTCTTTATAAGGTTTGGTAATAACACACACATGGGCTCATCTTTTTCTGTCATACATAGTTATTTTCTTTCAAAACATTTTTCACTCTTTTCCTTTTACATTTCACTTTGCTTGATTTTCTTATTTCTCCATTCTATGTTCTTAAGAATGTGTATTTGTGGGTGAAAGCTGGAGACGACTGGCATCCCCCCTGAAATCTTGAGACAAAATAGCCCCAAGTTTCAGCTCCCCCACCACAATGCACACCTATGATGCAGGAAGGAGCATTCGAATGTCCAGCGAGTAGTTAAGAAAGTAGACTGGGAAATGTCTAGTTAGAGATCAGCAACTTAGACACAAAGATATAAATAGAACTAAAAAATAATTGATAATTGACCCCACAGATACTGCAGGCACTTTGACCTGAATGCTGTAACATTTCTTTGTTCAATTTCCCCCCAAAGTATTCTTTGATTTGTAGTTTAATACCCTCCTGTCCTTCAGACTGTTAACTTTTTCCCTTGAACAAAGCACTGCGTATATAATTGAGGCATGAAGCTGTTACCTTTTCACTTTTGCCTTATAAAAACATGCTCCTGATTTTCTAAATAAACAGCCCTAAGTTCTGGGCTCCAGATGGCACCAGTTAGTCTCAGGCGGGGGGCTGAGATGGTGTCCTCTCTCCTGGGTTTAGAACACAGTGTGTGTGTGTGTGGGGGGGGGGGGCGCGCAATTTTGACAGCCTTTCTCCTCCTTTGTCTGCCAGACCCCTGGCAGTCAGGTAAGGTTCCTGCTTAAGGAGGAACCCTGGCCGGCCACATTGCTGCCTGCTCCAGCAATAATGCTAGTAGCACCGTCGATCTCTTTACAAGGGTTCTTCCGATTGTTCCTCAAAAGGGATATTGATGACTAATTTCATACACTATGTTTGCCCAATAAATGTGTACTCTCCTGGTTCATTTAGAGAAACTTAATGTCTTTCTCTAAACACATATCCCTGAAATAGGAAAAGATGCTTTCAGTTTTGCTAGTTTTATTTTAGACATATTATAGTTTCCATATATTGGGATATTTATTAATGCTTTTAATGTGGTGTTTGCTGATGTGGGTTATTTTTCTCCTTTACGTATCTATTAAATTCTGCCACAAAACTGTTCATTTCTTTCCACTGTCTCACATTTCCTTGAGTTGTATGCTATCTTTCTTTATGGAGATAATATTTATTTCAATGTATATGATCTAATGGCAAAACATATACTCTAAATTTCATCTGTTTTATTTTATAATCCTGTTAACATGTTTCTTATATGTTCACAAAATATCGTACCTATGTTAAGCCCATTTTAGTGTGTTTCTTTTTTTTATTTCTTTTTTATATCAGAAGATATTTTCTTTGCAAAATTTTAGTATTTAGCATACAGAAGAAGTGCAATGATGAGTTAAGGTAATGGACAGATTAAGGAACAGAGAATTTAAATTTTAATCTGTTGTCACTTTTTCATCGTGCAACTCTGAGATAGTCAGAAATCTTCCAGTGGTCCACGTGCTTTATTTGGACCTTTTCGTTTTCAGAAAGATACACACACGCATATACTCAACCTAGATTAAGGAATTATCTGAATTCCTTTTGTCTAAATTCTAAAAATTCCAGGGGAGAGGTCACCAGCACACGGAAGCTCTGGAATTTTAAACAATACCAGAACTTGTTTGGAGTGTGGGGATTTGTGGCCTGATGTCCTCTGTGAAATCTTCATCCTCAAACCTTTAGGCATTTATGCTTCTCTTACTAAATTTGGTGGCAAATGCTAGTTAATTATCTAATGCAGTTGTTCTCACGACCCACAGGCACTGTGTTAAAGAGTTGCGGCCTTAGGAAGGTTGAGGACCACTGATCTAATGTCTATTTTCTCTCTGTTTTGTATTAACAGAATAAAGTTTGGTTTAGGAAAGCAAAGTACCCAGTTAAGCAATATTCATGTTCGCAGGCGGTGTGGCAGGAAGAGGTGAGTATATCAGCTAGTTCTCAAAATGAGATCAAAGAAGATTTCTACTGGATGTTTTCCAGCCAATGAAGCAGCCCTTTTGTGGTTATGAGTGTGAGAGCTACCTAATGGGAAGAACCAAGGGTGAATGCTGGGCTTCTTCATCTCTTTTAATGACTCTGCCTGCCTGTTTTTGCCTTCTCTTTTCTCTAGTGGTTACAAGAGAAAAATAAACTGTATTTTATTAAAAGTCAGAAGTTAAATATCTGATACACAGATATCATAAAGTTCCAAATGATATGGGAAACTCACAACTTTTTAAAAAAGTATTTAATGACCTAGCTGTCACTTCCAAAATTTCTTATTCACACTGTTAAGTGACAGTTTATTCCTAAACAAATAACAATGTCTGTAAGATGCCGGTAGGGAAAATCAGACTTTCATTCTTCCCTATAAACTCAGAGAGATAATCAGCTTTTTCTGAAGCCCAGAGACTGAAAATGAAAGTAAAGACAAAAAAAAAAAAAATGGAGAAAAGTAGGACATCATTACAAGGAGAAAAGTGAAAATATGCTTACAGAGACAAAACGTATCCCCGAGTGAGGCTATGTGTGCAGGCGAGCATGTTTGATGATTAAGTTTTTAACTTCAGCCTACAAATATTGGCAGCAGCAAGGCTGTTCGCAATCCATAGTCTCTCCTCAAGCCTATCAAACTGACGCCCAGCTTTTGCCGTTATGAGGTGTCCGCATAATGTCTAACTTCTGCTCTCTCATAGCTGTAGTCAATCAAAATTCAGGATGTTACTACAACCGGCATCTACACTCTGATCTGTTTGTTCAAAATAAGCTGGTTTCACTTTCTGGTCTGTACCATATAGTTTAGAAAATCTAGTTCCCTGCTGTATATGTCCAAAGTTCTGGCACACCCTTTCAGCACTTCTGTTCATGTATCGAGGTGACAGGGATTGGTGCTTCCCAATTCTGACTAAAATCAAGTTTGTTCATTTGTGTGTGTTTTTTTTTTTTTTTTTTGCTGTTGTTGTTGTTTCTGCTGATTAATGTCCTTTTTGTTACTGGTACCAGGGAAGAAATGACAAGAAATCTTTACCTCACCATCTTAAGCCAAAAGTATAACACATATTTTCTTTACAAAAAAAAAAAAAAATCCTTCTCCTTATATCTCAAATTTTCAATTGATTTATGCTTATTATAAAACTATAAATCTCTAAAATACAGGTGTTTTTAAATGATATCAATTCTATTCTGAAACCATCAAAAGCAATTTTATCAAAAAATAAAATCCAGTATTCTTATTCTAGAATGCAGGTAGTTATCTAAGAAAATTAAACTAAAATAGTGTCTCCAGTTATACTCTGTGCTTCTTTTTTTTGAGACAGAGCCTCAAGCTGTCACCCTGGATAGAGTGCCATGGCATCACATCTCACAGCAACCTCCAATTCCTGGGCTCAAGCGAGTCTCTTGCCTCCGCCTCCCAAGAAGCTGGGACTACAGGCGCCCGCCACAACGCCGGGCCATTTTTTGGTTGCAGCCATCATTGTTGTTTGACAGGTCTGGGCTGGATTCTAACCCGCCAGCTCAGGTTTACGTGGCTGGTGCCTTAACCTGTTGAGCCACAGGCACTGAGCCTACTCTGTGCTTCTTTAAATTTATGCGTATGTACGAGCTCCTTATCTAAAATGCTTTTTGTTCAATTGACAATGTGTCAATATTGATAGGCTAATACCATAGAAAAGCTTCCATCATTAACTCTGCAGCCAACTATCACTTTGAATTTCTATGTTATTGTGACATTCATCATACTATTTTTTATTTTTTATGTATTTAATTTTTTATGTTGAAATGTTTCACCTTCATCCTAGATATTTATATCCTTGAAGACAGCATCTATTTCTTATGAATATTTGCATGGTAGCTTCTTATCTAGCAGGTCTTCAGCAATTACTTTTTTGTTGTTGTTGGGGATTTATTGAGGGTACAAAGAACCAGGTTACATTGATTGCATTTGTTTGGTAAAGTCACTCTTCTTGTGTGACTCCTCCAAAAGGTGTGTCACACACTGTGACCCCCCTTCTCTCCCTCCTTCTCTCTCTCTGCTCGCCCCTTTCCCCACCCCCCCACCATGTACTAGGTCATTAATTGTCCTCATATCAGAACTGAGTATATAGGATTCTTGCTTTTCCATTCTTGTGATGCTTTACTAAGACTAATATGTTCCACTTCCATCCAGGTTAATACAAAAGATAGAAAGTCTCCGTCTTTGTTAATGGCTGATTAACACGGTATACATATACCACAGTTTGTTAATCCATTCCTGGGTTGATGGGCATTTAGGCTGTTTCCACATTTTGGTGATTATAAATTGAGTGCTTATAAACAGTCTAGTGCAAGTGTCCTTATGGTAAAAAGATTTTTTTTTCCCTTCTGGCTAGATGTTCAGTAATGGGATTGCAGGATCAAATCCATAGTGGTCAAAACAGCATGGTATTGGCACAAAAATGGAGACATAGACATCTGGAACCAAATAAAAAACCAAACCAGGAGATGAAACTCACATCTTACAGCCACCTAATCTTTGATGAACCAAACAAGAACATACACTAGGGAAAAGAATCCCTATTGAATGAATTGTGCTGGGAGAACTGGATATCCACATGTAAAAGACTAAAACTGGACCTACACCTTTCTCCACTCACTAAAATTCATTCAAGGTTGATAAGAGACCTGAACTTAAGGCATGAAATGATAAAAATCCTCAAAGAAAGCATGGGAAAAAGACTTGAAGATATTGGCCTGGGGAAAGATTTCATGAAGAAGACTTCCGTGGCAATTGTAACAACAACAAAAATAAACAAATGGGACTTAATTAAATTGAATAGCTTCTGTACAGCTAAGGAGACAACAACCAAAGCAAATAGACAACCTACACAATAGGAAAGGATATTTGCATATTTTGAATTGGATAAAAACTTAATAACTAAGATCTATAGAGAACTCAAACTAACCCACATAAAAAACCCAACAATCCCTTATATCTCTGGGCAAGATAGATGAACAGAATTTTTTCTAAAGAAGACAGACGAGTGGCTAACAAACATGAAAAAATGTTTATCGTCCCTAATTATTAGAGAAAGGCACATCAAAACCACCCTCAGATATCACCTAACCCCTGTGAGAATGGCCCAGATCACAAAATCTCAAAACTGCAGATGCTGACGTGGATGTGGAGAGAAGGGAACACTTTTACCCTGCTGGTGGGACTGCAAACAATGCAGCCTTTTTAGAAGGAACTATGGAGAGCCCTCAAAGTACTCAGCAATTAATTCTTGAATTACATTTTAAAATTAATTTTAAAAAACTAACAGTTCTTTTAATCAACTTCCATTCGGGTAAAAGAATAAAAAGAATCAGTGTTGTCATTCTAAGTTCTACTTTAACTTTTACTACTTGTAGTCATCCTGAAGCAACAGAGCCTAAATAAAATTGACAGAGAAAACTATGAATTAATGTTAATAGCATGCACTTGAATAAGTGGGTTGATGTTGACAAGAAATAGAATAAAAATGGGAAGGAAAACCTGTAAGCTTTCTGTTTGATTCTCCTTCCTGATGACCTGGAACTTTTAATCAAGAGTGAGTGATCAGACTCTTAAAAATGCAAAGGTGCAGTATACACGCCTTGATGAGGGATAGAAATTGTTTGATAATGTGTTTTAATCCTCCAATTCCTCCAGATCTCTTTTCTAAATGCTGCTTTGGTATTCTTTGTGTTGTCTCAAGGTACAGGTATAAAATGTCCGCTGCACTGGAAACTGATATCAAAACCAAATTTGCTGTCTTTCAGTTGACAGATTGTTTTTTCTGTAGCATTTTCTATCTACTCTGTATCTTTAGACAAATGTTCTGGATAGCTAATGCTGTGCACAACTTAGTGTCATAAACTTAGTGGCATAACTCATGTATTTTGCTAGTGAATCTGTTGTCCAGGCTGGCCTCTTTGCAGCTCGTTCCTGCCCCACTGTGTCACCCAGGACAGCTTAAGCCTGGGCCGGGAATTATCTGAAATCTTTTACTTGAATGCTATTGCCCAGGCTGAAAAGCTTTAGCTAACCACTGGAATGGCTAAAACTCCTTTATTTCTACATAGTTTCTTTATAGTTTGTCCAGCATAGCGGCTTCAAGGTAGATGAATGCGTTAAATGGATACTCATGCTCCAAAGAATGTGCTCCATGAGAAAAAGAGAGAGCTAAAGAGAAATTATACACTGGATATAACCCAGTCTTGAAATTCATATTCAATTTTATCATATTCTGTGTGTTGAAACAGTCATGAACCTCTCCCATGTTAGGAAAGAGGGAGAGGTTTCTTTTTATAATTTCTCCATGAAAGGAAATGTGATATCTGGAAATATTGCTATGGTTATTGTTGGAAAATATAATCTGTTCCAGTCTACTTACTCTAGTCTTAGAAATTTGCTGAAAACTGTAGTTACTGTTAGCAGGATAATATTCTATAATTATTTGTTATTCTTCAAGAAGTATTATTCTTTGAGAATAAATGACTAATATCATTTTTAGTAATCTCTGCTTAATAATTATTGCCTTTGTTTTCCAAATTTCTGTATGTTTGCACTTCTGCTTCTCTCCATTCATTTTCAAAGCTGCTATTATTTAGTTTTGTTAGTTTCAAGTACAAAAGAGCAAAAGAACACTATAATATAGAATGACACTCAAATTGTCAGTCAGATAGTCTTTATATTTTCTTTGCATCTTTTGTCTCCTCCCTTTCACTTTCACTTCTGTTCTTGCCTTCCCATCTGTGCAATAAAACCCTATGCATGAAGAAGCAGCTTTATGGTTTCTTCCCCTCAGTAATATTATCTTTTACTTTTTCATCTCCCTAAAATTTATTTTTGAACACGGTATAAAATGAAAAGTTGATTTTTTTCCATACAGATAAAGTCCATTCCAGCACAATCAATCTTATCATTTATCGTATCACTGATATTCTTAATCTGCTTCATTGAGTTACTACTTAAATAATAATAAAATTTACCAGTTTTACATGTGCAATCTTCACGTAGCAACAAATGCATTCATTAATTTAACTACCACTATAACTGTAATGCAGATTGTGTTTTAATATATCATCCCATAAAATTCCCTTATGATACTTTTCATTCTCCTTCTCAGCCCCAGGCCTGAGAAAGCGTGGATAGACTTTCTACTACTATGATTTGCTCTCTTTTATAAAGTTGCATGAATAAAATCTGTGTCTGACATTTTATACTTCACATATTGCTGTTAATACCCACCCATCCACCTTGTTGCTCAGTCATTCACTCCTTTCATTGTTGAGTAGTATTGACTGTATATATGTACCATATTTATCTATTTTGTATTGTTTGAGCTTCATTGAGAGTACAAAGATTTAGGTTATGCTTATTGCATTGTTAGATAAAGTCCCTCTTATAATTGTGTCCCAGCACCCAGACGTGTGTCATACACTGTGACCCCCCTCCCTCCTCTCCCCATTTGCCCACTCCCCATCCACCTCCCTTGTATTAGCTTCTCTACTGCCTTCATATTCTAATACAGGACATTGGATTCTTGCGTCTCCATCCTTGTGATGCTTTACCGAGAAGAATGTGTTAGCAGCTCAATTTACAATTGCCAAAATGTGGAAACAGTCTAAACGTCCACTAACCCAGGAATGGATTAACAAGCTATGGTATTTGTGTACCATGGAATACTATTCACCCACTAAAAATGATGGAGACTTTTTATGTCCTATATTTTTTAAGTATTCACCAGTTGGTGGACATTTATATTCTTTCCATTTTTTAACTTTTATGAACAAAACTGCCATTACAAATATTAGTACATGTTTGTGTAGACATATGTGTTCATAAGACAAGTAGATTTTATTTGTCATGGGTTTCCTAAGTAGTATTAAAAGTTCATGTTTAACATTAAAAGAAATAGTCCCATGGTCTTCTAACATGATAGAGATGAGGATTCCAGTCATTCCACATTCTCACCAACAATTGTACTGTCCTTTTTTAGCACATAGCCATTCCAGTGAAATGGCTACTACTAGTGAATTCTAGTAGTAGTTTCTCATTATGACTTTATTTTGTATTTTTGTATGACTGAACACCTTTTCATGTGATTATTTAATTGCTGTATATCTTCTCTAGTGAAGAGTCTATTCATTTTTTCTTATTTTGAATCAGGTAGTTTGTCCTTTTATTTCTGAATTTTAAGTAAAAGAAAGACCTTTATCAGTAGTTTTGCAAAAATTTTTCCCAAATTGTGGCATTCATTTTAATTTCTTTGACAATATCTTTCAAAGAACAAAAGGTTTAAAATTGGATTGAACTTTTTTTTTTAATTTTTTTTTTTTCAAATTAAATCGTACCTGCCTACATTAGTGCAATCAAGGGGTACAATGTGCTGGTTTCACATACAATCTGAAATGTTTTCATCAAACTGTTTAATATAGCCTTCATGGCATTTTCTTAGTTATTGTATGAAGATATTTGTATTCTGCATTTAGTAAGTTTCTCCTTTACCCTTCTAAGATGAACCATAAGAGTGGCCCCATCAATTACCCTCCCTCCACCACAACCTACCCTCTCCCCTCCCTTGCCCTTTTCCCCATATTCTTGTGCTATAGTTGGGTTATAGCCTTCACATAAAACTTATAAATTAGCTTCATAGTAGGGCTGAGTACATTGGATACTTTTTCTTCCATTCTTGAGATACTTTGCTAAGAAGAATATGTTCCAGCTCCATCCACGTAAACATGAAAGAGGTAAAGTCTCTATCTTTCTTTAAGGCTGCATAGTATTCCATGGTGTACATGTACCACAATTTATTAATCCATTTGTGGATCTATGGGCACTTGGGCTTCTTCCATGACTTAGCAATTATGAATTGGGCTGCAATAAACATTCTGGCAGTACCATATTTTTTGATTGCTTTGGCTTTGTAACAAGTTTTAAAATTGGGAAGTGTGAGTCTCAACTTTGTTCATATTTTCTCAATTGTTTGACTTCAGGGGCTAATTGCAATTCCATTTGACTTTTATAATCAGAATTTTCCATTTCTGCAAGAAAAGGATGTTGGTATTTTTATAAAGATCATATTGAATCTGTAGATCACTTTGGGAAGTATTGCTATTTTAACAATATTTAGTCTTCCAATCCATGAACACAAATGTCCTTCCATTTATTTAGGTCTTTTAAAATTTCTTTTGACATTGTTTTGAAGCATTTTGTGTAAAATACTTGTACTTCCATGGTTAAATTTATTCCTAAGCATTTTGTTTTGATAATACTATAAAATAGAATTGTCTTCTTAATTTTACTTGGCATTACTCATTACTACTGTACATAAATACAACTGATTTTTGTATATTGATCTTGTATACTGCAATTCTGCCAAACCTATTTGTTGTTATATCTCCAAAAGTTATCTTATGGATTTTTTAGGGTTTTCTATATATGAGATTGTCATCTGCAAACAGAAATAGAAATAGAAATTCTTCCTTTCTGGTCTGAATGCCTATTATTTCTTTCTCTTGTATAATTGCCCTGGTTAGATCTTCCATTATAATGTTTGTTTTTTGGCTGTGTCGTTGGATTTAGGATTAGGTAATTTAATCTAAATGATCTAATGATCTCATTTCTAGATCTTTCACTTCCTTAAATCTGCAAAGATCCTTTTTCTAAAATGCAGTCACATTCACAGATTGTAGGTTGGGCATACATTTTGAGGAACACCATTCAACTCACTATACCAATTAAATATCAAGGTCATAGAACTTCCTATAAGTCAAAAAGGAGAGCCCAAAAACCCAGTAGAAAAATGCACAGATGTGAACAGACATTTCAGAGAAGAAATTACATGGCTAATAAACATGAAAATATGTTTAACCTCCTTAGTGATCTGGGAAATGCAAGTGAGGAGTATAGCGAGGTATCGTTTTATGCCTTTACAGATTAAATCTTTTTAAAGTAGTACATACAAGCAACATTTGTTATGACTCTTCTAGGATATATCTGGACAATGCTTGTGTTAACTCTAGCCCTATGACAACTAACCAGCTCTCACGATGCTGTAACTCTGCCCCTTTCTCTGACATGGGCTGATGCTGGCCCTAAAATAGGGTAGATATAGAATTTCTTGCTTCTGGCCCTGTCTTGTCTGGCCTGGATAACCCTCCCTTACTTCCTCAGCAGAACTTCATAAATGAGAACTTTTATTCCACATATACTATTTGAGAAAGTTTAAATCATTCTCTCTCTTAATAAAAACCACTTCACAAATGTATTCATTTCAAAAAAACCTATTTTTTTTTCTTTTTTAGTAGAGACAGAGTCTCACTTTACCACCCTCAGTAGAGTGCCGTGGCGTCACACAGCTCACAGCAACCTCCAACTCCTGGGCTTAGGCGATTCTCTTGCCTCAGCCTCCCAAGTAGCTGGGACCACAGGCACCTACCAAAAAACCTATGTTTTTCTTTTATCAAATTGAATTTTTAACAAGTGCTGAGATTTTGATGCAAACTTACTTCTAATAGTGAACTGAGGCCCAGAGAAATTACAGTAACAAAACCAAGCACCTCTTCAAATAGCCCATTAACCTCATGATTTCCCAATTGTCTTTCTGACACTATTCAATGACATTTTGCTGTCACTTTCTGAATAATATAACATGAATGCTCAATAAATATTTATGTATGATTTTCATTATAATGATCATACATTATGAATATAATGACATAGATTGTATGCACTTAAATAAATCAAAAGTTTATAGTTTCATTACTCAGTTACCTTGTCACTGACAAAAAAACTTAAATCAACCCAATCTTTAAAATTACTCTTGTTTAGAAGACTGTAAGGTTAGGGAGGGAGAGGACTGTGTTTATCTTATTCATTGCCAAATGCCTGGTATAGTACTTGATACATAGTAAAACTTTCGATCACATAAATTAATCCCCTGTTACTTTTTCTATTTTAGTTTGCTGAGGTCCAGGAATATCAATTCTTTCCTAGTAAGAATAATAAAAACAGCTAGTAATCATATCATGCTTACTCTGTGCACAGAATTGTGCTAGGATTCATGTGCTTCATGTCATTCCCATTTACAAAGCATGTTTAATATTATTAAATATTATTAGTATTTGACAGGTAAAGAAACTGATGCTTAGAGCAGTTGTGGAGTTTTCCAAAAATTCATTGCACTAATAAATAATGCTACCACAATTGAACCCAAACATTAAGTCCTAGTATATCAACAACAGATCCACATCTATTCCTAGACCTCTGCACAGGCTTTTCAGCCTCAAAGTACATATGGAGGTGGAGCTGTTCCTGTAAGGACCATTAGTTTGACCTTATGACCAAGATACTGACCTCTTGGATTTTGATGTTGGCATATCCCTCAGTTCATTCTTCTTATTTCAGGACATAAAGCCTCTTCCTGAATTTCCAAGAACTGAATAAAACATATTCATGAGCATTTCCAGTCTCTATGCCTTCTTTATTCTATCCCTTTTTTCTTACCTTAAATTTAAGAGCATTTTAGGAAAATACTATATATTTTTTTTTGTTATTTATTTATTTATTGAGACAGAGTCTCACTATGGTGGTAGAGTGCCATGTTGTCACAGCTCACAGCAACCTCCAACTCTTGCGCTTAAGTGATTGCCTTGCCTCAGCCTCCCAAGTTGCTGGGACTACAGGTGCCCGCCACAACGTCCAGCTATTTTTTTTGTTGCAGTTGTCATTGTTGTTTAGCTGGCCTGGGCTGGGTTTGAACCCACCAGCCTCGATGTATGTGGCTGGCGCTGTAATCACTGGTGCGGAGCTGGGAAATAGTATATTTTTATTCCTATAGCAAATAAACATGTATTTTGTGGCTTAAAAACAATACAAATTTATTATTTTATGGTTCTGTAAGTGAGAAGTGCTACACTGACCTATGTAATTAGATTAGATCCCACTCAAGGGATCCAAAATAATCTAATTTAATCACATTGGAAAAATCCCTTTTGCCGTTTAAGGTAACCATTTTCACAGATTCCAAGAATCAGGTCATGGATATCTTTGGAGCAACAATTATTTTGCCTACTAAAGTTCCCTTTTATTCATTATGAGACCATTCTTCTCAATTCAATTCAGTTTATTTATTCATCTGATTAATTACTCATTGCAGAGAGAGCACCACTATAGATATTATAGGAAAAAGTGAAATATAAAAGTGTATATTACAGTTCAGGACTTAAGGCATTTACAATCTTGTTGGATAGATATGATATAGAAGAATTAACTAGATGAAAAAGTGTCCTGAGCTGTGTTTAGAATTAAATATGCAATGTAAGGCTCTTATTTATTTGAAACCTTTGGGAGATGTGATTTTAAATTCACTCTGGCTTATGGAGTAAAGGAAAGTCAATATTTTCATTTTCACTTTCACCTTGGTTAGAACTATTTGTAGATGAGGAAACTTAATCTCAAAAAGTAATAAATAACTTACCCAAGGCCATCCAGAAAATAAATTGAAGATCCGGTATTTAAACCCAGTTGTATCTGACTGCAAAGCAAATGTTCTTTCCACAGCTGCCTCTAAACATAACTAAAGAGTCCACCTGTAAATGGATTCTGATTTCTTATATTTTTAATTGGATATCGAGCTATTGTTTTATTAAATAGCTGTTCATACCACAAGAAGACACAGTCTTATTATTTATTTTGTTTCCATGTGGGGTGAGGCTAGGTGATGGACTTTTAAAAAACTGAGCTCTCATCTCTTTGAAAGTGAAGCACTTTGTTTTATTCAGTGTGTATTGAACAATGGCCTTCCAGACACAACTGACAAGTTTTGTTTCTGGTTATTCATTTGATACCCACCACTTTAAAACTGAAAAGTGATATGTTGACTTCAGCTTGTTAACAGCATCTACAAGAAATATATGGTATGCCTGACAGATATCCTTTTTCAGTAACTGCTATAAAAACAAGCCTAATAGACTCCAAATTCTTATGGAAAAATTAATCACAGTGGATTAAGAAGAATCATTTTGTAAATTCCACAGGCATTCCTTCCAAAGTACCTGTACACGGTTCAGTTTTCTTAGTAATTCAAGGAAATATAAACTGAAACTTAACACAGACAAAGCTAAACTTGAGAGGAAAGAAAGAATAGAAAAGAAGGGAAAGAAAGCTCAACCCATTCCCCAAACAAAGTGAGATATGATGTAGTTGTTGAGAAATTCCGGGGACTTGAGAAGTCCAACTTCTTCAAATGATGAGGTAGAAAGTTGAGAATAGGCAATTATCAACCAAAGAGGGGAAATATGCTCCAAAGGCCACACATGTCGAGATGCTAAAGGCTCTTCACAATGGAAAGCATGCTTAATAAAAATAATATCAAGTTGAGGACGGAGAGAAAGAGGATACCTTAAATAAACATTTAACTCTCTCCAGAATTATTCTATCTTTCTGTTCTTAAAAAAAATTCATTGTATTTTTTTTTTTAATTTGTGGAACAATTTGTGTACCTCTCTAAAGAGAGAAAAAGAGCCAAACATAAATTCCAAATTTGCTAGTAACTCACCTAGGGACCCTGGATAAAGCATTTACATTTCTTGAAGTCTTAATTCCCTCAGTTATATAAGAGAGTTGGAATAGATTAACTCTCAGGTTAATTTTAATTATATATATATTTTGATAATTTGCTATAAATAATTATAGAAAAGTCTAAAAATACTTCCCTACCAAGTTTAAGGTGAAAAGTAAAGTGTTCATGGGTTTTTGTCATCCAGATTCAAAACCAGCTTCTTCACTGACTGGTAGAATGATACATGAGTTGCATTTTGATCAATATTTCTGTGATACAGCAAAATATACAGCACCTGTTATACAGGGTAGCCATAAAGTCCATGTGAAATTGTAAGTTGCACACTATTTTAAATTGCACATGAGCTTTATGGCCACCCTATATTATTTATTCTTCCTACTACAAAATAATCAGACTGGAAAGGTAATCATACTTCTCAGGAACAATATTAAAATCAGGCACACCTGAAATGTAATGCTGTACCTGGACAGGATCCTAGAACAGAATAAGGAAAATGGCAGGAAAACTGATGAAACTGAAAGATTTATTACAATTGTACCAATGTTAATTTCTTGGTTTTAACTAATATTATATAAGATAGTAACATTAGAGGATACTGGGGGAAAAGGCTATATGGGAACACTCTGTATTACTTTGCAATGTTTTAGTAATTCTAAAATTAATCCAAAAATAAGAATAATAAATAAATTAAATATACCATTGGCAATCATTTTAGAAGTTTTTTTTTTTTTTTTTTTTTTTTGAGACAGAGCCTCAACCTGTCACCCTGGATAGAGTGCTGCGGCATCACAGTTCACAGCAACCTCCAATTCCTGGGCTCAAGCGAGTCTCTTGCCTCCACCTCCCAAGTAGCTGGGACTACAGGCGCCCACCACAACGCCCAGCCATTTTTCTTTTTTTTTGGTTGTTTGGCGGGCCTGGGTTGGATTTGAAC
>CAUYRH010075650.1:0-12870 GCA_963574655.1 Perodicticus potto | reverse complement strand
CAGTGATGTTATAATCTATGAATACAATGTGGAATAATTAAATCAAACTAGTCAATATATCAATCACCTCAAATACTTAACATTTTTGTGGTAAGAGCATTTGAAATTTGCTTTCTTAGCAATTTTGAAATGTATATTACTGATGTGGGTAAATACACTCACGTTTGGATGCCATTTTGAAAATGATATTTTATCTCATTGATAGTCAAAGGTGCAAAATCTCACAAAGAATGCTTTATTCTTTTTTGAGTTCTTTTGTACAATGTAACTCTAGTTAACATTAGAGTAATATACATTTCCAAGTAACTATTGTTAAAAGAATCTTAAACCATGCTTCAGAGCATCCAGGAAGGTCTGTTAGTGAAAATGAAATTGGGTTTCTAAAATGCAGACAAAATAAAGCAAGGGAGAATATAACTAGACGTTAAATGAAAAAAAAATCAAACTCCAACCAAAAGGTTCAACATCTATTTCAAGGCCTGACAGTACTTTTATCCATTCATTTAGCATCAACAAAGTATCCCATACTGTGCTGAATGCTGCGAATATACGTTTTGAATGAATAGCATGAACAAATAGGGCAGTTGTAGGGCAGAGGATCTTTAAAAGGCATGCAGAGACAGCACCAAGTAATGGTGTCAAAAAGTCTTTAGGTCAAGGGATGAAATCTGTTGCAGGAATTCTGAGTTCATTGCTTTCCATTTCTTTCAAGGAACTAATCTGTATTGGCAATATTTGGCATGAAGTCAATATTTATTGCAGAACTAATTAGTTAATTAATTCTAACTCGGTGTTTTTCCTCCAGATGACTCCTCAGGCTACATTAACAGTTTGTGTCAAAGGCAACCTTTCAGTTGCTGCTGGGACAAAGTTTCTTTATTTGATCCATTTGCACAGGTAGTCATAGTTGCAATCACTGGTTTATTTATCCTACTAGGCATTATATCATAGATTTCCAGAGAAAAGTTAAAGGTAATTAGATATTGAAAAGTTGGAAATTAATGTTAAATGCAAAGCATACAATCAAACAGTGTTTTTTCAATGTAGTATGGAAAGCCCAATACGAAGATCCTAGATTTTCATCTCTCCATATTCATTAAAACTCCATAAACAGCTGAGGTTAATAAGATACAGGTGCTGGGAGGGATTTCCCTCTCCCCTGAAGAATTAACAGCAAGGAAGGAAACTCGGGTCACAGGTATGAGGTACATAGGTTGTTAGTTTATCTTTACGATATTCAAAATTTATCTGATAGGATCTTAGTCATTATTTCAAATTTTCTTAAATCTAAAACTGCAAAGTTTCATTGTTCTTGTTAAGAGTCTTATTTTTAATTAACTAAACCAAGCATGGACAGTGATATTGAAGGCAACACATATAAAGCTGTGAATCAGCCCAGATGCAATGTGTATTCATATAATGATTTATAATGATTTATTGTACATAATATAATGCATAAGTTCTGAGGTGTAAGTCTGAATACCATAAATTAACTAGTGGTGTTCACCTCACCTCCCGTTCATAGTGATGGGGACCATGTGACTAAACGATGCCAGTTCACAGCTGAATTGGCTTCATTTGTTTTGCTTAATTTAGGGATACAAGTAGAGCTTTTCATTTCATCTGTGAATCTTATTGGCATCCCTAGAAGACCAACTACATATGAAAATGGAGCAAGAAAGAAGAAAATACACGTAACTAGGGTGGTGGGGCCTGAGCAGGCTCTCGGACGCACAGCACTAGCACATTTCTGGCTGCTCGGGGAAGTGCCTGCATCAGAGTGGAATAGAGATTTTTCCAACAGGGTCTGTGATCATCTCAAACATTCTCTGGACATATCCAGTAGAAGTGCTGGCACACAAAATACAGTGTTCACCGAGCTCTCTCAAAGAGCCCTTACCCACTTGTAGGCAAAACTACATTTCACATTATGGCTTTTAAAAACAATAAAACTTCTTAAATTTTAAACTAAGATTCATATAAATAAGAACTGGTATGATTTCTTCATCCCTCAGAGTAATACGCATTTGCTCATTGTAGGTCATTTTAATTCCCGTGGTAGGTCAGGACACTATTTATAGTATAAGAAAACCAGGGAGAATAATAGGTCAGTCTAGGGTTAGATGTGGTAGTGGAAAAATATCTGGCCAGTATATTTCAAGCAATGTTTTGCAATCACTTTTAACAATTCTGGAAAGCTAATCCTAAAGAAATTTATAGAAATTAAGGAGTTATTGGCAAGGCCTGTTGACTGAGACAGCTCAGTGGAAATATACCAATCCCAAAAAATAATCATAACTCAAACTCTTTCCCTTCTTTCTCTAACAACCGCCTGCCATCTAGTGGATCTAACACAGTCTAGTCATGAATGGCTTTCTTCAAAAACAAACAATACTCATTGAGTAATGTAATAATATCTTTTGAAAAGAAAAAGAGCAGTATCTTATACTACTACACACCAGTAAAAATAAACCATATCTAGGAAAGAATTGAAAGAACTATGCGAAGATTTTTGAAAAACAGGTCGTTTTTGTACTCGACTATTCAGAAACCAATTCCCAAAAGTCTAAGCAAAATTAAATTAAAAGAGAATTGCTACTTTTCACGCTTTATTTGCATGTTTCTGTTGTGCTTTTTTGACATGTAAATTTATTTCATTTCATCATACAATAATTCCATATTGTTACATCATATGATAAAAACATTTGTGTTAAAAATCATTTAACCAGGCTTGGCACCTGTGGCTCAGCAGGCTAAGGTGCCAGCCATGTACACCTGAGCTGGCGGGTTTGAATCCAGCCTGGGCCCGCCAAACAACGACAGCTGCAACCAAAAAATGGCCAGGCGTTGTGGCGGGTGCCTGTAGTCCCAGCTACTTGGGAAGCGGAGGCAAGAGACTCGCTTGAGCCCAGGAATTGGAGGTTGCTGTGAGCTGTGATGCCATAGTACTCTATCCAGGGTGACAGCTTGAGGCTCTGTCTCAAAAACAAACAAACAAAAAAATTTAACCAATAATTATTGAGCACCTCCAATAATAAATATGTGGAAAATTTTAAAAAGTAAGAGCTATAAGCCCAGCTCTTAGACATAATTTAGTGAAAGAGAAAAATAATCTAAATTCAATGATTAGTAACCATGATAACTTATGCTTTCCAAAGGAAGGAGAGAGAAGTGAGGGCTGGAGAAAGAGTGAAACTGATATTTCAAGTACAATTTGGACACAAATGATCAAGTCCTTGGACCTGGAAATAGTGAAGATGCTTTTCACAAGGACGGGGGATTTATTTCTTAACATGAAGGGGAGGGAAAGCGGATCTATAATGAAAAGGCTCACAAGAGAGGACACCTCAGGTGAATCCAGGCCATACTGTAGGCTGACCAAGTATCACCTGAACAAGATTTGCAATATCATAAAAATCTTTATGAAAGAGTTAAGTGACATTGATACTACCTTGTGAGCTTTTAGACCCTTCATTATCTGCCCTCAATTGAGTAACTACTGGCTAATTATAGGTGGAAACCGTATGATTAGACTCGAGGAGTAGACTTGCAAGTCTTTCTATTAGCCAAAGAGAACTTTCTGGTTGCCAGACTCTTAAAATGTCTGGGAGAAGAAATAGGAGACTGTAGAGCCAGGTGCATTAGTCAGCGTCCCACTTATCAGTCCAGGTGTTCCCTCTTGCCAATCGATGGGGCCAAACAGCCCTTTGGAGACTCAGGCTGCTTTCTAGAGAGCAGTATAGAGCCATCGCCCTAATCAAGGGCTGGTAACTGTTCCCATTACATTTCCCCAAATAAATGGCTTTCAGTTACTTTAAAGTTCTCATCAGCTCATTTCAACATGAATTTCAACATGCTTTATATTTTAAAGTAATTCTTGGTTCTAGAGTTAAATTTTTCTCATCTACCTATTCTTTTTTTAATTCGAAATAGTAAGGGGGTACAAATGTTTTTAGTTACACAGATCACATATGTAATGCTTGAATCCCCAATGAATGTGTGCCCATCACCCAAATAGTGTTCACGGTATCCATCAGGTGGGTTTTTGCCCATCCCCTTCCCCCCACTGGGTGATTTCCACTGGGTTTTACTTCCCTCCGTACACAAGTGTGCTCATTGGCAGCTCCAATTTAATAGTGAGTACCTGTGGTGTTTTCACACTCATGAGATACCTAGTAGGAGAATGGTCTCCAGTTCCATCCAGGTTGTTACAAAGGTATTAATACATCTTTCTTATGGCTGAGTATTTATTAATCCACTCACAAACAGATGGGCACTTTGGATAGACTCCCCATCTTTGCAATTGTGCTGCAATAATTGATCATCTGCCTACTCTTGGACCTTGGCACCCCCTCTCATTTATAAAACCTAAATGACAATGATTAGAATTACCATTTGTTATCTACTCATGTACTCTTTACTTATGTTCTTTTATGTAGTCCTAAGAGAAACTCTATGAGGTGAATATAATTATCTCACTTTCACAGAGGAGAAAATTAATGCTTAGAGAGATGATACAAACTGCCTGACATTGCCCTAGTAACAAAGTGAGGATTTGATTTTATATCTTTATGACTTCAAATCTTATTGTTTGTTTTTACTGGCCTCTACTGCTTTCTGCTAAGGAACATATATTACTTTGCCCTTCTTCTAATACATTTTCTTGTGATTCATAAACCTTGATTTAATCAGATGAATTACATATGGAAAAAGACCTTTTAGGACAGGGAGTAAAAATTCCTGCCAAAATTAGGATTTTTCCCTATAAAGCATTTATTACTCCAAACACATTTTTAATAAATATCACATTTTCCTATTGCATACCCCCTACAAAGCCATCCCACTGATATCCAATGATATTGCCATGTAAATGCTATCAATTATTTCCCATCTCCCATCTCTAGCCTTTCACAGCTAAAGTTTCCGACCCTTCAACTTTCCTACTTGCCAAATGGAAATATTCTGCCATTTCCACTCAGGGGAACCATTTTTTGAGTAGCTAAGCTTTCCCCCAACTGCAATGGAAAGACAAGCTTAACAGAAACTTTCTGTCACTAGCAAGAGACTTTGGCAAAGAACAAGGTAATCTGAACCCAGACCTCATGGAGAGGCTGGGTATTCTCAGGGACACCCGTTAGTGGTCACCTTTCTGGTGAACACATGCCCCTGCTGTTCTTCAGGAAAGAGGGAGGGGAAAGGACCCCGTGAGTCTCCAGTTCTCACAGAATTACGGGCTGGCCTATTGACATAGCATACGTCAGCAGAGGGTTTCTGGGGAAAGAAAGTTTGAGTTCCCTTTGGATGTCTCCCAAAAGTTAAAAGAACTATTTCACTGGGCCGGCACCTGTGGCTCAAAGGAGTAGGGCGCCGGCCCCACATACCGGAGGTGGTGGGTTCAAACTCAGCCCCAGTCAAAAAAAAAAAAAAGAACTATTTCACTGGGCCACAACCACATAGATTATACTGAGAAACAAGGCATCCTTAGCAGCTCTGCCATGCCAAGAGGCCTAGGAGCTCCAAATCCTTCTAGGGAACAGAACCAAAGTCAGAGAAGCAGAACCGACCATTGGGTTCTCCTAATCCAGCAGGAGATTTACAGAAAGGGATGGAAGATGTCATTAAAACTTTCAGTAGTATTAAAAGCACACTTTATTTTAACTCTCTAAACTTGTCGAGTATTATGTATGCTGGTGACCTTGGACCACGTGGAGACAGCAGAGAAGGCCATGGAAAGCCAAAACCTCCATCTGTGTAGGGGAATCCCAGGAAAGCCAGCTACCCCCTGGAGCTGGAGATTCATTATGCAATTAACAAAAGTTAAAAACAAAATTCTGAAACTAAAGGGTGATGTGGGGAAAACCCACAGAGTCAGACAGCCTGAGTTCAAATCCCACCTCTGTTACTTGACTGTTCAGAACCTCACCCTCCCTATTTGAAAATTGGAATGTTGTGAGGATTAAATGAAATAATGTCTAGAAGCTCTTGGTACCCTGCCTGGTACATTCTATGTCCTTAGGAAATGGAATTTACAGAAACAGAGGGCACTGTGACTGTTGCAGCCATCATTAACTGTCCATTAACAAAAAGAGAAGCAGAATCTCCAATGTTAGGCTAGTAAAGCAGAGTCTCATTCTGTCTTTGCCAATTTAACCACTCGGCAGACACTCCAGCGGCTACTTGATGTCTCACTCATCACTCCCCCAGAATCACATCACATTGGCCGTTCCAATTTAAAGATTCGAAACTGATTTCCTTTCATTTCATTCACACATGAAATCCACTTCAGGTCTCTGAAAGGTATGGCCGAGTCCAGCCGATGTCCTGTTTATGCTCGTTATAAAAGCCTAACCCACCAGAGCCAAGCCTGTAATCTGACAATCTCAGCCTTACTGACTTGGATAAGCAAGGGAGAGCCCTCAACAGGAGGGAGGAGAAAAGCATCTTTTCCAAAATTTGACTTCCATGAAAGATTCCAAGGAGGGACAAGCTCTGCATTGGCAAGATTAGGGAAAACAAGGATTAACTAGGGCCTGGCTGCTGTCCTGAGGTGAGGCTGGGTTAGCCTTGGATGTTCCCTATACTGGATGGGTATTATAAAGCAGGCATCATTCGTGAGAATGCAGGATTCACCCAAACATGGGGTCATTCAGGCATCTGACAGCCGCTCCATGACCTCGGGAGAAATGAGGTCTCCCCTTGACTTTGCAGCTGACTTATCTGTGTCTGACCTCCCAGCCCAAGGACAAACCCAGAGGTCTACAGACACTCCAGAGGGCTGCTCTATACCAATGGTTCTCAAGTCTTCCTAACTATCTCCACCCTGCTTTTTCCTTTCTCAGAGGTGATTTTTTACTCCCTCAGTCCTGGATAAGTTTTTACTCTGTCAAAATGCCCCCTAGAATCTACTTGTGGGATATAAAGGAACTCTCTATATAGTCTCCACAACTTTTCTTAATATTTAAGTCTAAATAATCATAATAGTCTTATAAATCATGGCTTTAACCCAAAGACTCTTCGCCAAAGTAAATCTCGGCCTAGACACCCCATTCACTGATTCCTGGTCTCACACTGAGTTTCCAACAACTCTATCCCACTGGGCAGAGCACTCCTGGTGTGGTATGACCTCCTTGGTGTGGGCCACCCCTGCATGGCTCATTTTGGCAGCAGGTGGTACTGTTGAATCATAATGTACTTGTGAAATACTGAGATACCAAAGTTTTCCCTCTATAAAGTAGGGTCAAGCCTGTCCACTTTCCTAATCAACCTGTTCACACACAGCTTACTTTGTAAACCAAGCTAGAACTTTACTGTTAATGTTGACCCTGTGAGTTTTTCCTCCCTGACAGTGCAAGGAGAGAAAAGGACCAAGAATCAGAAATTCCAGGTGCATATTCTAGTTCTCTAACTAGTTGCCTAACTTTAAACAGGTTGCTCTAATCCTCTGGGTCTTGTCTCTTTGTAAAATAAATGTGTTGCCACTAGACAATCTCTAAGATGTCTGTTAGCCCTCACATCCTGTCACTTTTCCTTGTGCTGCCATCACACTGGAGTCAGTCTACTGGTTTTATCTTTATTTCACTGATGAATAATAAGATTCAGGGAGGCCGAGTAACTTACCCAACATCACACACTTAGAGGATTCCCACAAGCACTGTCTAAGGCCTGTGCTCTTTCACACACAACTGCCTCCCCTTAACCTTGCTGGCCCTCTTGCCTCCTCCCTCTCTTTCCTTCCTTCTTTACACACTGACACCAAGCACCTCTTAGCCTGGAAAAACACTTTCTGCCCCCAGGTAACCTCCACTAGCTACTCCATTCTGTTCTGTCCCCTGCACCACACAACTCCCAAAGGGGCTGTCTATGCCTCTGTTGGCATCTCCTCATAATTCACCTGTTTCTTCACCCCCTGAAAATCAAGCTTGTTTTCCTGCACGCTACCAAAGCTGTGCTCTCACCCAGTAAATGCATAGGCCTGTCTCTTCATTGGCCTCCATTGTTGTCCCTAAGTTTTCATTTAAACTCTTCTCTTCCTTATAAATCTTCAACTACCATCTCTATACAAAGGGTTCTCCAGTCTTCCTACTTATCTCCAACCTCCATTCATAAGTGACAGGATCATTTTTGGGGATACTAACTTTAAATGGTCTCACCCTGAATTTTCCTCTTCCTACCTTTCCAAATAGGCGGCTCAGCCCTTGGCTCCTTACTTCAGGGAATTTTGCTTCCTGGAAAGCTGAAGGTCCTTCAGCTTCCTTCTTGGGTTCTAATCTCAACTGCCAATATGCCCTACTCTAGAAATTCCATCCAGCTGGCTGGAGGCAGGGCTGTGGCAGCCTTTGTCCAAGAGTACTATTAATAACTAAAAAGCTATAAAGCAGGTAAAAATCCAGTGATATTTAGTAGGATGTCTGAGAGGCACTTTGCCAATGTCTCATAAAAGTACAAAAGTATTCTCTTTCAGCTCGAAGAACAATAAGTGATAAGGGTTAAGAGGAGGTCTGGTTACCTAGAAGTGTAAATAAATATGGTTTGTTTTAGGGCTGGGAACATTTTTTTAAATCTTTGTCCATTTACATGTCATGGAAACAGTCAAAACAATCCATATGACGACGTTTTAGTGCAAACAAGAATGTGCTGTTCCCATTGCTGAAACAAAACAGAAACAAGCTGAGAATAAATTGAGAGTGCAGCTACACCGCGGACTCAACACATGTTAAAAAGTAAATAAAAAGAGAAAAATACCTCATCATTCAGAGATGTATTTATGAAGACCAATTAAATGGCTTACAAAGTTTTGTGAGACAGATGAGAACTTTGTCAGAAGCCTTTAGAGAAGACCTGAAGCTGAAGAGCGTTAGAAACCCCAACGCTCTCTCACCATCATTTCCTCTACCCCTCAAATTAATATTCCATAAAAACTAAATTTAGATATTTTTAAAAGACCACCCACTTAATATTATAGTATGATGAAAACTAAAAATTAAATTATTTCTATAATCTTTCAACTATGTTATGAGGTCCCTCCCATAGTCATGCTTGTGGGAAGAACAGAGGGTTATTCTGAAATGGGTGCCACATGTCATGATGTAATAGACTTTCTGTTGAGTTTGACCATGTATGGATTATTTAAGGACAGTTTGGTTTTCTATTTCTTCCTGAATTCATTTTTCCTACAAAATGAATCATAGAAGTCTAGTATTAGTGAATAATTCCCAGTCTCACCCTCCTGGATTGGAAATCTCACTACCCGAGATGGGGGTGGTTTTGCAGTCACAGGAGTACATCTCAGGATGTCAGTTTGACGGGAGAGTGTTAAGTACATGAAAATATTTTCAAACTAGCCAAATAACATCAGATCTAATGGAAATTGCAAAAAATGACTCTGACTCTCCTGGGGAGAGAAAAAGTTATGAGAGATGGTAAATTCAGGATAGGAATATGAGAATTTGTAAATGTATTCAGGCAGAGAAACTAAGAAATAGGAGAAGTGGCAACACTCCAAGAGTGCAAGTTGTCCCTAATATCCCTTTTCCCCCTTCTTCTATAGCAATTGGCTTTTTATCTGCACCCATGACCACCTAGAATAAATATATGACGTTTCTAAAACACCAGATATGACCATGTCCCCTGTAAGCTCTAACTAATGGGCTGTAAGTAGAAGGTCCTGTAACAGCTTTCAGGAAGCTTCTTCCAGAAACAATTGGTATTAGCCCTTGGCCCCTTCTTACCTTGTTCTCCATCCTGCTGCTTGGCTATGGATGTATTGGCCTGATCTCTGTCTCAAACCACAAGGACAAGGAATACACCCTGGGCGTGACAGAACAACAGGCCAGGGGAGTGCTCAGGCCTTGAGGACTTTGAGGGCAGAGCTGCCATTCCGACTCCTATCACCAGATTAGTTCCTAGGGCTGCCATATCAAGCCGCCACAGGCAGGTGACTTAAATCAGCAGCAATTTAGTCTCTCACAGTTCCAAAGGCTGGAGGTTTAAATCAACATGTAGGTGGGGTCGTGCACCACTTGAAGGCACCAGGTGTGCCTCGGGGTCCAGCCTCAATTGCCCACTCGACCGAGTCAGTAGAAATCCTGTCCACCAGGCGTCGGCAGGGCCGCGTGGTGGTGTGGAGCCTTCTCTCTCTTCCCTCCTTCTCGCGATTACTGGTGATAGAGAAATAGAATGCAAAGCAAAATATTTTCCTAGCCCAGAAAGCCTTTCAACAAAGGAAGAAGAAAAGGAAAATTTTATTATTCAAGAAACATCAGCTAGAATGACATTCAGCATAAGTAACCCACAGAGAGATTGCAAAGCCAGAAAAGAAATGTTTTTCACCCTTTTATACAGCCACGCCAACATAACCCAATATAACCCATTCCATAGGTGTTCTCAAGATAAACAATAACTAGTCCTCCAGTTAGAGGATGGCACCATCATTTGTCACACCTCCTAGATTCACCTAATAATTGGGATGGTCATCTGTGTCTGCTAACTGGATTTATCCAAAGGAAAAATAAACTTTGCATATGTTTATAACAGGAAGTACTTTTGGAACAAGGTGCCTGCCCTGAAGTTAGACTGGCAAATAGAGGCTCTATCTTAATACTTGTATTTCAAAGATAAGGTTCCCAGATACTTGAAGAACACCTTTCTGGAGAGGCAGAAAACTGGCATAAGACTTATTTAGCTTTCTAAAAGATTTCTATATATTTTGAACAGACAAAGAACTTAAAGTTATAAGTTTTCCAACATAAATGCTCACAGGAGAATTCAGCTTCTTAGTTTTAATTTGTATTTACCCTCACACCAGCAATGTTTGGCTGTAGGTATGTCACTCCTCTCTTATCATATGGCTTAACCCCATCTTTCTGTCCAAATTTCACTTTTCTTAACAAGACACCAGCCATTGAACTGGGGCACATCCTAACCCATCATAACCTCATCTTGACTTAATAACATCTGCAAAGACTCTGTTTCTACGTGAAGTCACATTCACAGGTAAGTGGGTAGGTTAGGACATACTTTTTGGTGGGAGGACACAATTCAATCCACAATTGCCTGTCTACAAAATTATATATAGTGCCAGCATCCTTTACTAACCCAGGTGAGCACCTCTCCTTGGGGTACCAGAAACACTCTGAAGAAGATACCCTGGAACGTCCCTTGCATCATTTCTGGAAGGTGGTGCTGCAGAGCCCAGAGTTAAAACTAGGAGCCACGAGGTCCAGGCCAGGTTTATTGAAAGTGACAGTGACCCACCAGAGCAGGGCAAAGATAGGTCTGTGCCCATGGGCAGTTAAGAGAGCCCTTTTATATGGGGCCCTAGGGGCTGGGCAAATTCCATAGCTTGCTGAGGGCTTCGGTGAGTTAAGGTTCTTTGGTACCAATTTCTTAGATAATGGGGCTGACTAGGTCCTTTGTGTTCTTTAGGAGAAGAAGGAGGGGGCTCATGCATGTGGGGCCCCATGTTAGGCCCCCCCCAAGAATTTGTCCTTTATTATCCCTACACCAATCCACTTACTTTTAAAGGTACCACACGAGTTGTCACCTTGAGTTGTTTACATTTTATCCCCTCATCTAGCTGATACCTAAAATTGCTTTAAGAGGGAAAATAAAACCTTCTAATTTATGAGAGTTAAAAGTCCCAGCAGGCATAGCAACACCATAAAGTGAAGGAATTTCTTTTTAAATGCAATCAAGCTATCAATTAGCAAATATAAATTACTGAAGTTAAATCTTAGGAAAAGCAAGTGTTGATAGCAGGCAAGTTTTGTGTTTCAAAGATCCTATCCAGAATGATATTAAAATAAAGGCAATTTTTGAAAAGATAAAATGGGAAATTGATTTATAGCCTTAAAACATTTGTTTCCTACAATCTATTACTAGGTCCTCTGGTGAAACCTTGAACATGCCCTAACAAACACCACCATCAAAAATATCCTTTGTTTTGGTCCCATGATAATTCCAAACTGCCGAGGCAAACTTACTCTTCTCTGTTGCTCCAACAGGTAATAGAATAAAATGCATGTGGGGACAGAGAAGAAAAGGACCTAAAACAGAAGCAGATCCGCAGAGGGAAAGAAGGCATGTGTCAGTTGTCCAGAAAGGGATCATCTATGGCCAACACTGGGAGGCTGGACTCTTGGGCAAAGCTCTTTATTCCTTAAAAACAAATAAATAAATAAATAAAAATAAAATATTTCCAAAGGCCTAAAATTTTATGAAAAACAAATCTCAGAATTCTAGATTTGTACTTGATGCAGGACAAGGCAGCTCTACAACCACTGCCTTGGCCCTGGCGGCGCTGATGCTGTGGCGGATGGAGAAACCAGCTTGCAGAAGGGCCGGACACCTGTGCAGAAGACACTGGTGCCTTGCTGTCTGCTCCTCATGCACATCTGACTGGTCAATATCATGTCAGTTTCCAGGGCCTGGGTCTTCATTGGACAGCTGGCTGTAACTGATGAAGACCCACCCCTAAGAAGTTCCAGCAAAACAACTCCCTGGGACTATATAAACCCCTGAGCAGAGAGCTCAGGGGCAGACCTCAGCAGGACGTCGGAGAGAGAACAGCTCAGAAGCAGACCTCGGCTGGATGTCAGAGAGGGAACAGGAGAGCTGCCTGTTCCCCTCCAAAGCAGACCTTGGCTGGACCTCGGAGAGGGAACAGGAGAGCTGCCTGTTCCCCTCCAAAGCAGACCTCGG
This sequence comes from Perodicticus potto, assembly GCA_963574655.1. Taxonomy (NCBI): domain Eukaryota; kingdom Metazoa; phylum Chordata; class Mammalia; order Primates; family Lorisidae; genus Perodicticus; species Perodicticus potto. The sequence continues at coordinate 171 of CAUYRH010075650.1, read as the reverse complement.
CTGGACCTCAGAGAGGGAGCCGAGAGTTTTCTCCCCTCCTGGGTCCTCTTGCTTGGAGGTTTGCTTTTTCCTCTACTTGTAATTCTTCTTTCCTGTAAATAAATCCTGACTTACCACTACACTTGTGGTCCGTCGATTCCTTCTTTGAATCACCTGAGACCAAGAACCTGA